>CAUYQG010087109.1:0-80992 GCA_963574415.1 Tarsius wallacei
AATGGTGGTGGGTATCTATCTGAGGATGGGGAGACACCTCTTATCAACAAGGGTACCTGAACGAAATATTTTTGTATGCCTAACCCCTAACTGTACCCCACAATAACATAATAAAATAAAATAATATAAAAAAAAAAAAGACTTATTTTTAGTCTAAACTCAGATTTATACCTGTAAACTTATTGTTGGAAGAATGAACATATTTTGAAAGTTTGGTTGTAAATATTAAGAAAATAGCTCTTAAAACTAAACTTAGGATATCATAAAGGAAAAACTACGTGTCTTCCACTCAGCAAGGCACATTTTAGTATTTAATAAGCATTTTATAATGAATATTAAGTGACAATGGAGACAAATGACTACATAATTATAAAAGTCAGGTAGTATTTTTTACTTCAAAATCCACTTGTTGACCTTTCCAATCATTGTTTAAGGGGTATTTTATTTAAGAGAATAGGATGACCTCAGATGGAACATCTACCAGAAAATGTCTCTTCAATTAAGCAACAGAAGATATTGAGATGTTTTGAGAGATCAGAATAGCTTTCCTGTGGTCAGGTCTCAAGGATGCTGGAAAGAAACAGAAATTCCCTCTGCCAGGCTGACACACCACGCTCACATCTTTAATCTTTCTTTTTAAGGCAGCCCCACATTTCTGGAGTACAATGTGGTACATCTATGTTCACCTAACTAATCAAGGCCACCCCCAAGATTGCCTGGCCTGTTTTTCAACTCTCCACAGTAACCATTTCAAGCTTCTGCATTCTCTTCAAACCCTGACCTTTCTCTAATCTCTGGCATTTCAGAGAATGATCCTCCTTCTGATTGTGCTGATAAATTACAGCTATTATAAGGAAATATCTATAACTCTCATTATTAAATACACTTACCGACTCACACAGACACTCAGATTTCCCTCTTTTCCTACTCTGAAAATAGAGGAGATATCCTTCTCCT
The DNA here is from genome assembly GCA_963574415.1 of Tarsius wallacei. Classification (NCBI taxonomy): domain Eukaryota; kingdom Metazoa; phylum Chordata; class Mammalia; order Primates; family Tarsiidae; genus Tarsius; species Tarsius wallacei. The sequence continues at coordinate 958 of CAUYQG010087109.1, forward strand.
AAAAAGGATCACCTGTATTCCTTATCTGCCACCTTCTTATGAGGTTAGATGTCACTTTAGAGATTGTAAAATCTCCAGTGAACCTCCATGCTAGAGATTCTCTTCCCTTACCTCTATGCTGTATCTCTTTCTCTACTCGATTCTACCTCCTACACTTAAACATGCTTTAAGCATTCCCTTAAAAAAAACACACACACAAAAAAAGTCCTTAGACCCCACCTTCTCTCCAGCTACTCTTCTATCGCTTTTCTATCCTTATGTCTTGTCAAGAGGTTTTTACTTTCATCGTCCCTACTTTCCATTGACTCTATACCACCCATGAAAACAACACTCAGTGAAGTCAATAATCATTGTGACTCAAAGTTCTGTTTCTTCACTTCACAGAACTTCTTAACAGTGTTTGACAAAAATTGACCTCTGTCTTTTCTTAAACAAAGTTTTCCTTGGGTTCTGTGACCCCAGATTCTCCTGGTTTTCCCCTCTAACTTCCTTATGTCTGGTTTGCCTCAGTTTCCCTTGATAACACCTCTTCCTTTACCTAGCCTTTAAACATAGGTGAGACATGGGAGGAGAATCCCTGGCCTCCACAGTGCTTTTCATCTAACTTTGAATTCTGGTTACTAGCTCCACTTATCCATTCCTATGGTTTCAATTATTTTCTATTTTATAGTAACACTTAAAATGATGTCTCCTACTCAGACCTCCCTTTGGAGTCTCAGATTGTTTATTACAGAGCTTAATTAAGGTCTGTGCTTGGATATCTCACAAACACCTGAAATTCGTTATGCCAAAGCTAAACATGATTTGCACTCCCAAACCTGGACTTAGGTTCTGTGCAACCTGAGCACTGTTATCTTTATCCTATCAAGAGAAAGCCATGGACAAGAAACATTCTTACTGGATGTTTAACTTTATTTTCACTGACAAAATGTACATATTTACTGTTGATGGAGAAAGGCAACTTATGAGGAATGGCCTACTCTCTTCCACATATTATCAAACACACACACACACACACACACACGCACGTGCGCGCGCACGCACGCACGCTCTTCTAATACACATGCATATAAACAAAGGGCTTCCAAATTCCAAATAGCTTTCTAACTTTGGGCTCAAGTAAGAGATGAGGAATGGTGCATCTAGTCCACCTAACCCAAGCACTGTGTACTCACACCTGTACTCTTAGGGGTGACTAATAAGGCCACATCCTTTGATCTACACAGAGAACATATTTTTTCTCCTAAGAGGCATCAGCCCTTTGAATCCCTGTTCACATCCAAAGGTTCAGTATTCTCGTACGCCACATCCTCCAGAATGATTGAGTCAATTCTGTTCCACCCATCTTCACTTCAAGCTGAAAAAGGAGAAAAATTTAGATCCTAAAGTAGGAGGATATAAATGAAAATTTCATCAACTTGTTTATACCCGGGAGGAAAACATATAAAGTTTTTAGGCAAATTCTACTGTTAAGGCTATAATCTTATTGACTTACCTTCTAATCAAATTATATTTTTTAAAGTGTTAATGCACTTTAAAAGTTGTTCTCTGTTTTTTTTAAACGTGAGAATCATGACACTCAAGAAAAAAAGTTTGCAAAGATAATTCATTGTTGTGAAAATTTCTTAATAAATGGAATCATCATCCACCTGGTTACTCATTCCAGAAATGTGGAAATTATCCATATCTCCTTCTAAGTTGCTCATCATGTTCAACCAGTCCACCAAGACCTGCTACACATGTTATATATTGTTGTAATTTATATACTTCTCACCACTTCTACAATCACCACCTAAATCCAAGCCACTATCATCAATCATTTAGAATACTGCACTAGCCACCCAAAAAGTCATCTTGATGACTAGTCTTGTGTTCTTGCAAATCATTTTCATACTGCAGCCAGAGTAATAAGTTACAGCTTCCTCATCCACTTGGAAAACAGCCAATACAATGAGAAGCAACCCCCTAAAATATACTTTTAATACAATTCTCAAACATCCACAAAACAAAACATGAAGAAAGCTAATAAATGCAACAAAGGTAAAATAGGAATGGAAGAATGCATCAAGGAAAGAAACCTGCAGATACTTATTCCAGACAAAGTTCATCTTTTTTTTTTTTCCTTTTTTAACTTTAGATTTTTAAATTTTATTTTTGAGATTTCCACTTGGTTGTTTTTTGTTTTTTTGTTTTTTCTTGTTTTAGAGATTCATTTCTCTGTCGAAATTTTTTTATTTTAGAGTTGTGAGTTACAGATGAGGATGTCCTACATAAGTAATTTGAATGCATGTGAAGTTTGGGCATCTAATTGACCTTCTTTCCCCCAGATAGTGGACCAGGTACACAGTGTGCACCATATCTTTTGTCTGAAATATTCTACTAATCTAAAATGGATGACAATTCCTGAAATTCAAAACCAAAATTGTTTATAAGCTTGATACTGGCTGTTCACTCCTGCAGTTCACTCTCTACTTATTCCAACCTGCTATGTCCTGCAGTCAGCTGATCTATCTCTACGGGCAGCATTAACCAGGTGCCTTTGCCTTCAGCTTCCCATTGGATTTAACCAATAAAAATCAGCTCAGAAGGTGGATAGGGTAGGAAGAAAGTCATATTTAAATATTTTTGCCCTCGGTTCTCTTCCTATTGAGCCACAGGTTGGCAGTGGCTGTGTTCTTTTACCCAAGGACACAAATCCTATTAGAAGACCAGTGGGATCTTTCCCCATAAGAATTTCATCTCGTTATTGTTGGTCTTCCTGTACTTCACCATCTCTTAGTGCTCTTACATATTATTACACTTTTATAAGCAAATTCTATATTAAATCTACTCAGTTACTCCATTTAAATGAGCCACTGAGTCACCTTCTTTCTGTTGGTATCCTGGCTTGTGTATATTATTTAGAACAATAGGAAGAGGGTAAATGGACTGTGGGCTAGAATTTCTCTGGAATGAGCCAAGGAATATAAAACACAGACACACCATCTTTATAGAATGTAGTCTGCAGATGAGTCTCATGTGAGACTGAATTAAAGTCATTTTGGGCAGCTGCAAAGCCAATGGTCTATGTGGGGACAGGAGAGCAAATAAAGGCTGAACAACTCACATACAAGTAAATCTTTGCCAGTTAAAATGTTGCCCACGCACTGCCTCACATATACTTTGTGCAAATGGCTGGCTTAATGTGATTAGTTACCTCAATCAAGAATATGTTGTAACAGAAAATGGATACAGCACAGAATCATTTAAAAATACTTTAAGAGAAAGGAACAGAAAAAGCAATGTTAGATCAAAACCACAATAACTAGAGAAAAACATTGCCATCAAGTCGATGAATATCTTGGCCAGGCACATTGCCATGAATTCAAAATAACCAAGTGAATTAATCAAAGAGTTCAAAGAACAACTACAAGGACTCAGGAAAAAAATGTAGTGAGAGAACAGAGAGAGATGAAACACAATCTTACACAGCTGAGAAAGAAGTGAGTTAGAATCACAAAAATGAAACCCATCAAAGAAGAAACAAAAGGAAGATAGTACTGCTTAAAACACACTAATAGATATGGACAAGAGGTTTGGGAAAAACAAAATAAATTGGAAATAATAGACATTAAAATTAGAAAGAGAATAAGGGAGAAGCATATCTCACTGATATCCTCAAATTTTATATACAGAATATTAAAAGTATTACTTAAATTCAGTAAATCAAGTAAGAATCTAAGAAAAATAATATTATCCATGATAATCATTACATAGGGAGAAGGGGGTAAATATATATATATATATATATACATATACTTATTTATTATTGTTTATTTTTTAAAGTAAATGAATAAAAACTAAAAATATAAAAAATAAAGCTATCTATGCCTAAATGACACAAATGTTATGTTCCTCTATGTATAGATATATAGATATATTAGTTTTTGGAAACCAGAGAAAAGAATAAAACACAACCAATAGAAACTTACCAAACTGGAATGCAAAGAGAACAAAATAATAATATGGAATAGAATATCTAAGAACTGTAGAACAATTTCAAAGGTATAATACATGCATAATTAGAAATACAGAAGAATAAAATAAGAAAAAATTTTTGAAATAATAGTGACCTAGAATTTTCCAAAATTAATGTTAGATAACCAACCACAGATCCAGGAAGTTCAGAAAATACCCAGCAGAATAAATTACAAAATAAATCTATACCTAGGTATATTATATTTAAACTTAAACACAAAATGAAAAATTTGGAAGGAGATAGAAAAGTACCTTACTGATAGAAAAAAAAGGAATAAGTATTACAACAAACTTCTCATCATTTAAGCAAGGAATGTAATATCCAAAGTGAGTAATATTTAAATATTGAAAGAAAAAAATTATGATTGTTAAAAAATTTTTAGCAAATTTGGAAGAGATGGGAACCTTCTTGATTTGATAAAGAGCATGTACAAAAAACCAACAATTAACATTGTCTAGAAACTGGACAATAAGAAGACACAAAAACTCAATGGCCAAAACATCTGATCAAAACCTTACCAAAGTAAAAATACCATTGGCAAATAAGCATACAAAAGGCGTTAAATACCACTGGTCATTAGAAAATTGAAATTAAAAACAAAAAAGATGCTACAACACACCTATTAGAATGACTAAAATTTTAAAAACACAATATCAATTGCTTGTCAAGATGTGAAACAACAGGAACTTCAATTCATTCCTGGTAGGAATGCAAAATAGTACAGCCAGTGTGGAAGAAAATTTGGCAATTTCTTACATAGTGAAACACAGTCTTACCATATAATCCAGCAACTATGCTTCCAGGTATGCATACAAACTAATTTAAAAATGTATGTCCACGTAAAGCTGCATGTGAATGTGGGAATGTTTACAGTAGCCACATGTTTATAGTCACTGAAGACTGGAAGCAACCAAGATGCATTTCAATAGGTAAATGGATAAAACTGTGCTATATTCATACAGTTGATATTCAGTGATAAAAAGAAATTAGGTATCTGTGTTAGTTTGCTAGGGATGCTATAACAAAATACCACAGACAGGTCGCTTAGACAATATAAACTTATTTCTCACAGTTCTGAATGCTAGAAGTCCAAGATTAAGGTGTCACTACATTTCTTTCTCTTGAGGCCTCATTCTTTGGCTTACGATGGCCACCTTCCCACTGTGTTGTCACAAGGGTTTTCTTCTTTGTGCTTGCATCCCTTTTGGCTCTCTGCCCATGCAAATTTCCTCTTCTTATAAGGACACCAGTCATATTGGATTAGAGCTCATCCTAATGATCTCACTTTTACTTTATTTCCTCTTTAAAGGTCCTGTATCCAAATATAGTCACGGTCTGAGTTATTGGGGGTTAAGGCTTTATATAACTCTAGAAATATAGCTTAATATAGTTATAGATGGCTACATATAAAAATATTAATTCCTGTGTGAATGTGCATAGGTTAATGAATATTCCCTTGCTCTGTCAACTGATAGAACCCAAAAGCAATAACACCCCAGTAGCAACAATCACACATAGCACCCAACCTTGGTTTCTAATACTACTGTCAGGGTCCCCTGGAAAAATGGCTGATTCTAGGATGTGATCAAGAAATATGCCAGATGAGCACAGAATATCTTGTAATCTTTTAGAGTCAGAAAGAAAGAAATATTTTTTAAAAATTCACAGTGATGGGATTGATCAAATAGACAGGAGCCAATTGATATAGAGTTCCCAATCCCCAAAGCAGGAATAATTTGAGCAATTAAGGTTGTACTGGATTAAAACCCAATGCATAAAAGAAATATCCATGAGTTCATACTGAAATAGATAAATGATTGACTACATTAATAAATTTTGAAGAAGAGATATTCAGTGTAGAATTTGAAATAAAGTATGCAGAGCCTCTTCTCTCAAGGAGGTGGCAAATGACTCCCCGCTCTTTTAAGTGTTGAGCTACAAGTAGTAGTTTTCTTCCAAAGAGTAAAGCAGGAAATGAGGGAAATAAGTACTTTTACAATGGAGATGTGATGAAAATGGCACTTTGCCTTTGTGATCTTCTTCCCTAAAACACATAACCTCAGTCTAATCATGAGGAAAATTCCAGACAAATCCCAACTGAAGGACTTTCCATGAAATACTTGACTATTACTCCTCAAAACCGCCAAGACCATCAAAAAACTAGAAACGTCTGAGAACTTTCACAGACAAAAAAAACCTAAAGAGACAAGATAACAATGTGATGTGGTATCTTAAATGGAATCCTGGAATAAGAATAGAACATTAGGTAAAAAGTAAGTATAAACATAGTATGGACTTTACATAATAATATCAATATTGATACTATGAAGTGTGACAAATGTACCATACTAAGGTAATAAAATGATAATAATAGGGGTAACTGGGTATAGGTTACATGCAAGCTGCCTGTATGCTCTTCAATATTTTTCTATAAATCTAAAGCAGTTCTAAAATAAACACTTCACACACACACTTACACACACACACATATGTGTGTGTGTGTAAGTGTGTGTGTGAATATGTATATATGTCAGACTCATAAAACCAAATGCAAATTTTGGCCATATGAAAAAAATTCCCAAGCATCTAAATAAATTTGACCTTAAAAATGAAATGCAAAAGGATAAGCAAAATATTTACCTACCACATAAAGTTTAAAAACAATAAATAAACAAAAGTAAGAAGATCAGGGGTTATTAATAAACATTAGCTAACCAAGCTGAATACAGAGACAAAAGTAATAAGGAATTTTTAATGATAAAGGATACATTAAATGATAACGTTAACATCATGAATATCTTTGTACTTAATATAGCATTGAAATTCAAAACACAAAGTTTTCAAGAAAAATAAGAGAAGCACACAAAAATAAACAAATTTACTTATCTCTGGCCATGACATATCAAGTGAATAAAATAAATACATAACTTGCACCTTGCTTGTACATGTTAATAGCAATTTAAACGTATTCACCATATGTAAAATTACAAAGAAATTTCCATTACAATTTTGAAACACCCCTTCAGGAATATACTCAGAGGAACATAATCATTCTATAAAAAAAAAAAAAAAAGGCACCTGCACACACGTTGCACACACATTCACTATGCACAATAGCAAAAACATAGAACCAACCCTACTGTCCATTGAAAGTGGACTGGATAAAGAAAATGGGGTACATATGCATGATAGAATACTATGAAGCCATAAAGAAGGACAAAATCGTGAACTTCACAGTAAATTGAATGGAATTCGAGACCGTGATACTTAGTGATCTATCACAGAAACAAAGAACTGAATACCACCTGTTCTCACTCACAAGTGAGACTTGAACATGAATCACAATAGCCCAAGGGAGGAATGGGCAGTTGAGGGATGCTGCCAGGGGAGGGTGAGAGGAGGAGGGCACGTAACAACACAAGGGTGCCTGGTCTTGAGCCAGGGGAAGTGAGGATCATTTGGAGACCCAAACTTCACCTGCACATAGGCTACTTATGTACCTAATCCTGACTTGTACCCCACATCTCTACAATAAAATTAAGTTACAGTTGACAAAAAAGGAGCCACAGACTCAACCTCAGCACCTTCCCCGGGCATGGACTTTTTGAGGGGTCTCCATTTACCATCTCTTTTCTATTGAATCAAACCCTCTTTTATATGCCTAAAACTACCTGAGTGCTATATTTAGGGAAATGTTCTGTGGGTAGTGAACATATGAGTAAGTTTGGGGGAAAAAAATAATAATATTGAAATTTTTATCATAAAAATATTAACTATATATTGCAGACAATTTGGAAGCTCCAGAGAATGAAATAAAAATGGAAGGGTAAGGAGGGAGGGACACAGTCACGAGGGATACAGATACATTTCAATCTACCTGGGAATGTTTTCTCTGGTGAAAACTCTTCCTCTTTGAATAATATATGGCTTTGAAAGCATTAAATCATTACGTTCCTTGTATCCCACTGGGAAGGTTTGCTCCAGGAGTTGAGAGCCCTTGGATGTTTATTTCTGTGTTTACAATTTTGGAGTCTGTGATGTTAGGGTTGTGTGGCATGTGGTTTCCAAATATCATTCCTTTTCTTGTATATCACGTCTTGCAGCATGACTTTGGACTTCCTACGATTAGCTATTTCCCCACCTCTTGGGTCCAGGAGGGACTTGGGACTCAATTTATTGACTACAAGATTGTGGATGAAGTGGCCTGTGCCAGTTCCAGGTCTAGGCTTAGGAGACCTTGCATATTTCACTTGTTCTCTTAGAAGCTGGCTGTGCTGTGAGAACAAGCCTGGATCCACCTGCTGGATGAAGAGGGGGTGGTGGCCCAGTCATCCATCACCCCAGTTCACAACCAGTTCACCAACCTGACTACCAGCCGCTAAGCTCAGAAGAGCCTCAGTCCACATGGCTGAGCTGCAAAATTATGAGTTTCAAAAATGAGAGTTGTCTTAAGCCATTAAATGTGGTTAATTATGCAGCAAAAGATAACTAACACAGGCATCTACAGAGGCTAGAAAAAAGCTGGATGACCATACTAAAGACACCATACTCTGGAAAGGTAATCTTGCCAAAATCTCCAACTCTCAGTGAGTGAGGACGTTTCCTGTCCTAATGTGGTCAGAAAATGTCTTCACTGAGGACTTCCCCCAAATATGGCCAAGTGAGTCAACTGGTATAACACAGATTTGATTTTTAAAAATCTCACTTGTGCATGAACTGCCTTGAGGATGTGACAGCGTCTGCTGATTGTCCCAAGAGTTCTGTGGCTATCCCTCACCTACTCTTTGTCTGGAAAGAGACACAGTGATTACAAGGGAATGGGTCCAGGTAATTCAGTCATAACTCTAATGCTTCTTCTTCAGTGTCATCTGATTTTGTTTTATTTTGAGGCATAATTCATATATGATAAAACTCTCCATTCTAAGGTGCAAAAACAAGATAAGTAAAATTGCAATGGGCCCAGGTAATTAAAAATTAACTTACAAATTCAAAAACAATTGAAATTCAAACCTTGGAAATATGCTGTTTTTTATTCAAGAATTGTTGGATTTAAAAAAATCATGGCTCAGGCTGGGTACAGTGGCTCATGCCTGTAACCTCAGCACTTTGAAAAACTGAGGCAGAAGGATCACTTGAATCCAGAAGTTTGAGACCAGCCTAGGCAAGATAATGAAACCTTGTCTCTACAAAAAAGAAAAAAAGAAAAAAAATTAACCAGGACTGGTGGCATATGCCGGTAGTCCCAGCTACTTGGGAAGCTTAGGCCAGAAGGTCAAGACTGTAGTGAGCCGTGATCATGTGACTCACTCCAGCCTGGTTGACAGAGGAGACCCTGACTCAATAAATAAATCAATAAATAAAGGCTCAAATAGCAGATTATTTAAGAAATAACAAACATGAAAACAATTAAAATCAGGATCTAAGGGTCAGATAAAATGGTGACTTAGAGTAATATTCTTAGCACTGAAGACATTAATTATAAAATAATTAATTAATAGAGCAACCAATGTATGATGCCCACACAAAACATAACAACATACCCTAAGGAAATTAGATGAAGTAATTAGTAAAAGGAATGGCAGAAATTAATGATTTAGGAAAAAAAGGATCATTTAGAACTATAGTTGGGAAAACTAGTTGAAAAGGAATAAAACATGTAACAATACATAAATTATTAGTTAACTTAATGAAGAAAAAAGAATGGGGGGTATCACAAATACAAGGGAGGGCCCAAAGAAACTGGAATTTATTTATACAAAACTGTGTATTTCTTCTTACATGTTTAAACTTCAGCCACCTTCAAAATACTCTCTGTTTAATGTAATACACCTCTCAGGATGCTTTTTCCACTGCTCAATACCATTTCTGAATGTGTAAATTTTGAGGCCTTTTAGTGCTTCCGCTGTTTTTTGTTGTACCTCTTCCACATCAGCAAAATGTTTCCCTTTGAGTATTTTTTTTTTTAACTTGGGAAAACAAAACAAAGAATTTCAGGGTAAGATCTGGTGAATATAAAGGGTTGGGCACAGTATTTTTGGTCAAAAACTGCTGCACACTCAGCATGGTATGGGTAGGTTGTTCAAATCACCCATCATAAAATGGGCAAAAACGTGAAAAGAATCTCTCAAAAATATTTTTTTTTAAATTCATGGAAGCCAAATACAGCCACTTACAACTCTAGCTGGTACACTGATGCTGTTGGGGGAAGCCAGTACTACAAGGACCCACCCTTCAAAACATAATTCTTTGGGGGGGTCCTCCCTTGTATATAAAGAATAATAGTAATAGTACTCAACCACATATAACATTTTTTAAACATGTAGGAACTTTTACTAACTCTATACACATTTGTTTTAAAGCCTAACTTAGATGAATTATTTTTCTAGAAAAATAAAAATATATGAATAAAAATAAAGAAAAACACAAAAAGATAGAGAATCTAAACAGAATAATTATTTGAGATTAGATAACTTTCAAAAGTCATCCCATTCTCAAAAGAGTCACCATTCTTGGACAACTTCACAGAGAATCGATATTATATCTTCAATTTTTAAAGCCCTAATATACCATGGTTATGAAGCCAGGCTAAAATAAAACAGAAAAGAACCAAACAGATTGATCTCATTTACAATTGTGGGTGTAAATATTCTAAATGCAATAAGATAAACGAATGAATTTATTCTTAACACAATTACATTTTGTAGAAAAAGCCTAGAAGCATCCCCTTAAGATTAGAGACACAACAAATATATCAGCTATCACCACTATTATCTGTAATTCTTTCAGATGAATCAGTTGAAAGAAAAATTAGTGAAAAATAGAGGAAGTAAAAATGTCAGCAACAACAAAAATATTATTTGCAGTATTTTCTGATGAAATCTCACAAAACCCAAGAGAAACAACTGAAAATAAAAACAAATAATAAAAGACTTCAGTAAAATGGCTGGGTGCAAAATCAATATATGAAAATAATAGCCTCAGTATATACAAATAAAAGGCTATTAGAGGATATAATGGAAGAAAATATGTCACTTACAAACGTAATTTTGACAAAATAACATAAGTAGAAATAAAATTAGAAAAAGCACAAGATCTTAAAGTGTTACTGAAAAATTCAAATAAAACTAAAATAAATGGAAGAGCAATCCTTGTTGTTGAATGTCAATGTTCCATAAATTAATTTATAAATTAAAAGTGACCCCAATACATTAAAGTAAGCAGTACAGTAAAGAAAGGATAGTCTTTGCAATGAACAAGTCTGGGAAAGCAATAAAGCTTGCCTCTACTCTACCCCATCTGCAAAATTAAAGTCTAAGTGGATTGCAAATGTAAATGTGAAAGAGAAAACTATAATGTTTTAAATTAAAAACATAGGCAAACACATCATGCCATTTGGGTAGGTAGGCAAACATTTCTGAAATGGTACTCAAGCTGTGCTAACCAAAAAGTAAAACACTGTTAAATCTAATTATTCAAACAAGATTTATCCATCAAAATACAACATTGAAATTATGAAAAAGGTAAACCATAGAACAGAAGAAGTTTGCAATGCACATGCATATATGCACACATATTCAACTATATTCAATGAAGCCCTCAAATTCAGAATATATAAAGCACTTGTATAAATCAGTAAGAAAAAAAAGAGATAACCCAATAGAGGAAAAGCAAAAGATTTGAGCAACCAGTTCACAGCAGATGATATCCAAACGGACATGGAGCGGTATCGAGTTTCACTAGTCATCACAGAAATGCACATTTAAATTATATTGCAATATCACTATACATCCACTGCAGTGGTTAAAATACCAAAATCAAAACCAAACAGTATATAGATAGATAGATAGATAGATAGATAGATAGATGAATAGATAGATAGATCAGTGAGGGTGTGAAGCAAATGAAGCTCATTTATCACTAGTGAAAATGCACATTGGTAAAATAACATGGAAAAACCATTTGGCAGCTTCTACTAATGCTGAGCACGAATGCACACTCCCTGACTCAGCAGTTCTCCTCCTAGATAAAAGTCCAGCATAAATAAATCCATATATTCGCCAAAGCTATGTGCAAGGATGTCCATAGTGGCCCTACTCAGAAGAGCCAAAAAAAAAAAAAAAAAATGACAGCCCAAATGTCCACCAATAGTAATATAGATAAAGGATTCATATAAAGCACTGTGATGGCATTTGATGCTGTTTGTATAGTCAAAGCAGTCACAACCAATTTCTGGTGTTAGAAGCAGGATAATGGTTACCCTTGTGAGGAGGTGGAGACAGAAAGAGACTTCTGTGGAGCTGGTTACATTCTGTTCTTTGATCTGGGTAATGATTACATGGGTGTGCTCACTTTATAAAAATGCACCAAGCTGTGTGTGTGTTTATATGTGCACTTTTCTGTATATAGTAGATTTCGAAAACAAAATTTACTGAAGCAAAATTTTAGAACAGGGTAAGCTAAACTTTATACAGAAAATCTAATAGGAAAATTATGAAAGTCAAAGAAGGAGAAGGGACCAGCCTTTTATCAAATCACATTTTAAAGTTATGATGATTAAAACCGTGATAGAGCCAGGCTTGGTGGCTCAGCCTGTAATCCCGCGCCTTGGGAGGCTGAGGTGAGTGGATTGCCTGAGCCCTCGGGTTTGAGACCCGCCTGGGCAAGCAAGACCCCAACTCTACAATAAATAAAAAAATCAGCCGGGCATGGTAGCGCGTGCCTGTAGTTCCAGCTACTTGGAAGGCTAAGGTGGAGGGATCGCCGGAGCCCAGTGGGTAGAGGCTGCGGTGGCCGGGAGCGGCCACTGCACTCCAGTCTGGGTGACGGAGTGAGACTCCAACTCAAAAAAAAACAAAAAACAAACAAACAAACAAAAAAACCGTAAGCTGGCCATTGTCTGTTTTCTTCTCTCTCTATTATCTGCCTTCCTCTAACCTGCTCTGGGCCACTGGCAGACTGAAATTGTCTGAATTTATGATGAGACAGGCCTATGATGATGCTCCACAATGGCAGGCACCAGCAGGAGGACATCAGAGGGAAAGAGGAGTAAGAAGTCAGGTATGTGTTCCCTTGGCTCTTGGTCCTTCCCTGCTGGGGCTGCCATTTTGGAGGTGGTTGCATTCTTCCATGGTCACAACTCCTTTTGGGCCAGCCTTTTTCAGGGCTACAGACCTCCCTGTTAAGGCAGCAGTGGTCCCTCTCTTGTTTCTCTAGGGTTCAGGTGTTAATGTGTTCACATTGACATGCTACCCCCTGGGTGCTTCACCAACCCTTGTTGATTCTCTTAACTTTGCCCACTTCTGTGTATATAGTACTTCAAGTGGATCAAATATATATATAATATATATATATATACATATATATATATATTTTTTTAAATAAAGCCATCAGAGTAAGGAAACAGGATGGCGATGGAACTGGTGGGAGTGTGAGAATCTCTGCAAGGGGGAGTGTCCATAAAGACAGTTTGCCTGTGTGGGGGTATGCTGGTTGGTGAGTGAAAGACTGTCTGAGGGGAGACTTGGGATCAAGCACCCAGGGATCCCCTCCAGAGGTGCCTGTAACCCACCAATGCTCAGGGATTGGAGCTCCCAGCACACAGTATCAGCCACCATTCTTGTTCATCTCTCAGGAGGTGGCAGCAGAGATCAGCTCTTGGCTCTTGGATCAGCCACCATCTGCAGCAGCGGGCAGGGAACTGGCACTGGAAAGCATGGAAAAGGCAATTGAAGGAAATATGGAACTGAGCCCCACCACCAGAGAAGAGATGCCAACCGCTGCCATTATCTCTGTCCCAGACCCAGCAGAGACCTGCATTGACCCACCCAACTCTTCAGCCTCCAACCTGAGACCCAGAGGAGATCTCAAACCCCACTGGGATGGACCATCACTGGCCCAGAGAGAAAACTCAGGAAGAAAGATATCCCATGACAGATATCCCACTCCCACACTGGGCCAGGCACGGACTAGTCTGATCCAAGTGGGAGGCTTAGCAGTAGCAGCAGTAGCAGAAGCATTGGGGTGAGTTGGATCTGATTCACCCTCCTCTCCCAGCAGTTGGTGGGGCATCTGATCTACACTGACAGCAACCCAAACAGCTGCTGGGAGTGGAGGGGAGGGGCTTAAGAACAACACCTGCTCCCTACCACAGCTGTAGCCAAAAACTGCTGTGATGCTTGGGACCCACCCGGAAAAAGAAAAAAAAGGGGGGGGGGCCTGAAGTTCCAGAAATGGTCACAGAGGGAAATCTTTTTTTGTTTTGTTATTTTGTTGTTGTTGTTGTTTTTCTGTTTGCATATAGGTAATTTTGAGGGCGAGTGCATCATCAGGTTTGTTTGTTTGTTTGTTTTTGTTCGTTCATTAGCTGGCGTGCCTGTCTGTTTTCCCTCTTCTTCTTCTTCTCTCCATCTTTCTTTTGTTTCCCTTCTTCCCTTTCCCATTATTTTCCTTTTTCTTATCTCTTTTTGCTTCCAGGGGGCATACATAAGCCCCCAACAAGGTGGAGGGAAGTGGGTTTCAGGGCACTAGCACAGAACTATAGCTCCTCCATCACACCTTAATTAAATCTCAAAACAGAAAAAAGCACAGCCCCCCATCCCCAGTCCAGCTTCAAAACTGAACAAATTCAGAGGATCTATATAAGGAAGAATAAGGGATTGAACAAACAGAACTGAAAGCTATCCCCCCATCACTGAACAACAGAATTAAAGAAGAGGGGAAAGGTAGGAAAACCATCTCAAATGAAAAACCAAAGGAAGAACACAGATTCCATTCAGACTTCTGGGAAGACAGCACTTGAGAATACAGACTTTGGAAGTCAAACCGTAAAGAGCTCACAGAACAACTGGTCTCAAAACACAAACCCAGATATCAAGATATTAATAGAGAGAATGAATAGATATGAGAAGAAACAAGAGAAAAGAATGAAGGAGTTGATAACTAGAATGACAGCAATAAAGAATGCAGTAAATGAAATAAATAACAAACTGGCACACATGTGAAGCAGAATTAACCAAACAAGAAAGAATCTCAGAGCTTGGGAAATAGAAAAGAAGCTTATAAAAGAGAGAACAAAGACTCCAAGAGATGTGTGATTATATCAAGATGTCAAATCTGTGATTAATTAGAATTTCTGAGGCAAATAGAGAGACCACCCTAGAACAAACATTCCATAAAATTATCCAAGAAAACTTCCCTCATCTCATCAGAGACATGACCATTCAAACAAAAGAGATTCAGAGAACTTCTGCAAGACATCAAATGAGAAGATCAACTCCTAGACACATAGTAATTATCTTGCACAAAGTAAGCATAAAAGTAAAAATCCTAAAGGCAGTGAGAAAGGTCAGACTACCTACTTGAAAAGACCAACTAGAATACTGAAAGACTTATCTACAGAAACACTACAGGCTAGAAGATACTGGAATCCAATCTTCAAAGTTCTCAAAGATAAACAATTCCAAACAAGTATTTCCTCCAAGCTAAAGTGTGCTACATCAGCCATGGAGAATTAAAATCCTTTACGAGATATTCAATCCCTAAGAGTTTATGCAACCTCCAGATCAGCTCCACAAGACATGCTTAAGAAAGTATTAAGCATAGAAGAAAGAAAAAAAGAAAGACCATGCTCTTCCCAAGAATTCAGGAAAAAGATTGAAAACACATACATATCAAATAAAAAATTAAAAACCAACAAACAAATAAACAAGCAAACAACAACAACAAACTCTATAAGAACATCATTACAGGGATAAACTCTCACATCTCAATAATTAACCTGAGAGTGAATGGACTGAATGCACCACTGAAAAGACATAGACTGACAAAGTTAGAGGATGGAAAACAAAATTTCAGGCAAACAGAGCACAAGGAGTTGCAATCTTAATATCAGATAAAATATCCTTTAAGCTATCAACAATTTTAAAAAGATATGGAAGTTCACTACATAATGATAAAAGGTTCACTCCATCAGCAAGAAATAGCCATCCTTATGCACACAATATAGGATCACCAACTTTTATAAAGTAGTTTCTAGGTAAACTAAAAAAAGATATTGACTCTAACACTTTCATAGCTGGGGACTTAAATACTCCACAAACAACCCTAGATACATCACCAAGGTAAAAAATCAACAAGAAGATCCAAAACCTCAACTTGACACTACACCAAATTGACTTAATAGATACCTACACAACACTCCCCCCAACAACTACAGAATATACATTCTACTCATCACCACGTGGAATATAATTCAAGATCAACCACATCCTCAGCCATAAATCTAGCATAAACAAATTTCATAAGATTTAAATACTTTCATGCACCTTCTCAGAACACAGTGGAATAAAAATAAATAACAACACCAACAAAGCTCCCCCAAAACCCCAAAAGACATGGACACTAAACAGCATGATGCTGAACAACCCCTGAGTCAACATGGAAATGAAAGCAGAAATCAAAAGATTTCTGGAAAGAAAAGATAAAGACACATCTTACCAACACTTCTGGGATGCCATGAAAGCAGTACTATGAGGGGAATTAATTTCTTATGATAGGAACACGAATCAAGAAAATGGAAAGATCACAAGTTAACAACCTAACAAATCACCTAAGGGAGCTGGAAAGACAAAATCACCAAAACACAGTGTTCAGCAGATGAATCTAGATCACCCAAGTAAAAGCTCAAATAGAGGACATAGAAGACAAAAATATTATGGAAAAAAGTCAATGAAACAAAAAGCCGGTTCTTTCAGAGCATAAACAAGATTGACAAACCCCTAGCCAGACTGACCAAAAAAATGAGAGTAAAAGCTCAGATAAACACAATCAGAAATACAAAAGATCAAATCATAATGGACCCTAAAGAAATAAAAAAAAGTTATCAGAGATCATGCACACCTGTATGGAAACAAACTTGAAAATCATAATGAAATGGAAGAATTTCTGGGATCACACAACCTCCCAAGGTTGAAACAAGAAGAAATTGAGACATTAAATAGACAAATAACAACCCAGGAAATAGACTCCATCATAAGAAAACTACCCACAAAAAAAGTCCTGAACCAGATGGCTTTCCAACAGAGTTCTACAAAACATAAAAGGAGGAGCTGGTACAAATCCTATTGAAAGTATTCCAAGCAATTGAGAAAGACAGAACTCTCCCCAAGTCATATTATGAAACTAACATCACATTGATACTCAAACGAGGTAAAGATCCAGCAAAGAAGAGAACTACAGACCAATATCCCTGATGAACGTAGACTCAAAAATTCTCAACAAGATTCTACTAAATCAGATCCAATGACATATCTCAAAAATAATCCACCATGAACAAGTAGGCTTCATCCCTGGGATGCTGGGCTGGTTCGACATCTGCTAGACTATAAATGTAATTGAATACATCAACAGTTGTAAAAACAAGAACCACATGATTATATCATTAGATGCAGAAAAAGTTTTTGATAAAATCCAGCATCCCTAGTTGATAAAATTCCTTGAACACCTAGTCATAGAGGGAATATACCTTAAAATAGTAAGAGCCATCTATAA
Organism: Tarsius wallacei; assembly: GCA_963574415.1. NCBI lineage: Eukaryota > Metazoa > Chordata > Mammalia > Primates > Tarsiidae > Tarsius > Tarsius wallacei. The sequence goes on from CAUYQG010087109.1 coordinate 18,524, forward strand.
TAAACCCACAGCCAGCATATGCTAAATGGACAGAAATTGAAGGCATTTCCCCTGAACAACCAGAACAAGGCAAAATGGCCCATTCTCATCCCTCCTGTTCAACATAGTGTTGGAAGTCCTAGCTAGACCAATCAGACAAGAGAAGGAAATCTGGAGTATCCAAACAGGAAAAGAAGAAGTTAGGTTATTCCTCTTTGCTGACATTATGATTCTATACCTTTAAAATCCAAGAGAATCTATCAAAAACTTCCTTGCACTGATAAAGGACTTTGACAAAGTACACAATCAATGTAAAAAAGACAGTTGCATTCTTATATGCCAACAACAAACAAGCAGAGAACCAAATATAAAACACAATCCCATTCACAATAGTAACAACCAAAAATGAAATACCTTGGCATCTTCCTAACCAGAGAAGTGAAAGACCTTTACAGTGAAAACTGCAAAACACTGCTTAAAGAAATAAGAACTGACACACACAAATGGAAAGATATTCCATGCTCATGGATTTTGAAGAATCAACATCATTTAGATGTCCATCTTACCCAAGGCAATCTACAGATTTAACACAATACCTGTTAAATTACCAACATCTTTCTTCTCAGACCAGGAAATAACAATAGGGAAATTCACATGGAAATATAAACAACCACGAATAGACAAGACAATTCTCAGCAAAGGAATAAAGCAGGAGTTATCACACTTCTAGACTTTAAACTTTATTATAAGGTTAAAATAATCAAAACAGCCCTGTATTGGTACAAGAACAGGCACATAGACCAATGGAGCAGGATAGAGATTCCAGAAGCCAAATCCCAATTTCTCAACTAACTCATCTTTGAGAAAGCCTCCATGAACAACCACTGGGGAAAGGAGAACTTATTCAGTAAATAGTGCTGGAAAAACTGGCTGACCACATGCAGAAGATTGAAACAAGACCCCTACTTATCACCATACACAAAAGTCAACTCTAAATGGATCAAAGGCCTAAATAAAACACCTCAAATGATGAGAATCTTAGAAAACATGGGAGATACCCTTATGGAAATTGGAAGTGAAAACCAGTTCCTGATCAAAACCCCAAGTGTCCATGCCATAAGAGATGAGATGGACTAGCGTGACCTCATCAAAATCAAAAGTTTCTGCAAAGCCAAATAAACCATCAAGAAAGTGGGGAGACTGTCCAGAGAATGGGAAAAATTATCCACCAGCTGCTTATCTGACTAAGGCCTAACATCCAGGTTCTACAAGGAACTCAAACATGGTGAAAAGAAAAAAACAAACAAACAGTCCTATTTAAAAAGTGGGCAAAAGATTTGAATAAACACTCCTCAAAAGAAGACATATGAGCGGCCAACAGATACATGAAAAAATGCCCAGCCTCTCTAATCATCAAAGAAATGCAAACTAAAACCACACAGAGATACCACCAGTCAGGATGGCCATCAACAATAACTCAAAAAACAACAGATGCTGGAGAGGATATGGGGAAAAGGAAACACTTCTACACTGTTGGCGGGAATGTAAACTAGTACAATCACTGTGGAAAGCAGTGTGGCAATTCCCAAGAGACCTAAAAATTAACCTGTCGTACAGTCTAACAATACTTCTACTGGGAATATACCCAGAGGAACTCAAATCACTCTATAAAAAAGACACCTGCACATGCATGTTTATTGCAGCATTATTCACAGTAGTAAAAATATGGAACCAATTGTGCTGTCCATCAAAAGTGGACTGGATAAAAGAACGTGGTACATATACACGATGGAATATTACATAGCATTAAAGAAGGACAAAATTATGAACTTTGCAGCAACTTGGATGGATTTAGAGTCTATCATATTCAGTGATCTGTCATAGAAACAAAGAACTGAGTACCACATATCGTCACTCATAAGCGGACCCTGAACAGTTATCATTATACCCTGAAATATCATAATATAAAAAAGGGATTGGCAGTACTGGGAAACTGCCAGGGGAGTCGGGGAGAGACACACTTCATCAATAAGGGTACCTGATCTCAAACCAGGTGAAGTAGGGACCAAAGTGAGATCCAAACTTTACCTGTACAATGACCATTTGTATATCTGATACTGAATTATACCCCATATTCTTAAAACAAATAAAAATAAAAAAATAAAGCCATCAAATAATATAATAAAACGTGTTGTTAATAAGTAGTTATCTCAGATAAAATCTTTTTAGTGCACACATAACTCATCATATATGATTTGGCAACTCAAAAATAGACCGTTACTTCTTGACAGAGAAATAAATTAAAAATCTACTATAAACAAACACAAAAGTAAAACAACAAAAATCAAAATGGGAAAATAATTGAGATGTGAATACTGGACAAAGGCACAATTTCTTCTGTTAATTAAAACTTCTGCAAGTTAATTCTGAAGAGTACATAAAATGTACATCAAAAGAAAAATGTCACTGTGAATATTTCCATCAAGGACAAAGTCTCTCTTTACCCCTTAACTGGGTTTGGTTGTGCGACTGGTTTGGTCAATAGGATGTTGGCAAACATGATGTGTGCAAAGGCCTAATCTATGCTTACACATTGGGGCTTCCACTTTTGTGGTGCTTTTGGAAACTCGTCATGGTGTGAAAAACACAGACTATACTGTAAGCTGCTAGAGACTCGTGGTTCTGTCACTTCTATTAATCCATCAACCTCCAGACATGTAAATAAGGCCATCTAGGACCAAATAGCAACCAGTCTCTTTGTGACTGCAGCCACATAAAGAAATTTAGGCAAGACCTTAAAACTGCCAGCTGACCCCATTCCAAATGCCAACCTACAGACATCTTAGTAAATGACGATGGTTTTAAGGTGCTGATTTGGGAGATGACTCATTACACAGAAAAATCTAATTAATAAAAATAGAGAATCACTATAAAAATTTTTTCAATATCCATTAAAACTAAAAATGTGCATTCACTTTGATCCAGCAATAATCATTTCAGGGAAATTATTCTATAGATATATATGTACAAAGACAGTTATTACCACACGGTTTATAATAGCAAAATATTAAAATTAACCTACAGATTCACCAATATAAAAATAATCAAACAGAATCTGGCTTATTTATTCAATGGTATTCTATGAAATAAGTGGGCAATTCTCAATGCACTGATGTGAAACAATCTCTAAAACACATTCTTTTATATATTTATTTTTTATTATTTTTATGTGGGGTACAATTCAGGATTAGGTACATAAGAGGCCACTGTCCAGGTGATGTTTGGGCCTCCCGTTGGTCCCCACTTCACCTGGTTTGGGATCAGGTACTCTTATTGATGAAGTGTGCACTCCCCAGCAGTTTCCAAAAACATATTCTTAAATGTAAAAAGCAATGAGTAGGGCAATATGCTGTGATTGGTATTTAAAAAGTGAATTGTGGTATGTATGTGTGCTTTTGGATATTTTCATTAAAAAATAGCTGCTCTTGAGAAAAGAAATGACTACCTGGGGGAACAGTTGTGGGAGGAGGAGACTTATTTCCATCATATGCTTTATCTATACTTGAAATTTTGAAACATATATGTAAATTACTTATTCTAAAATAAATTCATCAAATTTTAAAATGTGTGCTCTTTTCTTTAAAACAATTCAATATTTTCCCATTGCTCTTGAGAATATAATCTAAAATTCTACCATTGCCCCATTTTTATCTGTCCACCACCAAGTTCTCCAGCCTCCTTGTCAACCACGTTTCTCCTTACTCCCTGCATTGTATTCACATCGGTCTTTATTAATATCTCTGTACATGCCTACTTTTACCTGCCTCAGGAACTTTACACATGACCCTTGGTTCTGCTTGTCTTCTTCTTCTTCTCATAGACTCCATCATTTAACACTTATCTTTTTATTGATTAATTATATTCATCCTTAGGGTATCAGTGTCAATATCACTTTCTCATGAAAGCTGTTTTTGATTCCTCAAATCAGGCTAGCCATTCTCCCATGTGTATCTTTTAGCATGCTTATATTTTTACTTTCTAGTCCTTTTCATAACCATTAATTGCATAATTAATTATTTAGTATATGTTGTCCTCGTAGACTGTAAACTCTATAAAGGCAGTTTAAAAAGAAAACTAATTTTATCACTTAATTCCCAATAGATAACACAATGTTTGAAAAAGGTAGGTACTCAATAAGCATGTATTGAGCTAATAAATTAATGATGACACACACCCCTAGAAGCAATCTCTAATGAGCCTGTCCTTGAGAAAGTTATATCATTCTCCTAAGTCTCAGTTCCTATCCCTATAAAATATTTATTTATGGGAGACCTCCCCAAGGAATCTTTTTCTTTGCTTTAAAATGATTTCAATCTAAAAATAATTGGGATGTGATAATGTGTTGTTTCTCCCAAATCAGGCGGAGACCAGCATCTAAATCTAGACGTGGAAAGGGTTGTATTATTACCTGATTAATAATCTCTCAGAAACATGGCTAGGTCTTCAAAAAACAAACACAAGTGCCAGACCTGGACCATCCTAGATTTTGTCTTTGGGCCTATGTAGTTCACATTTTTCATCCTCTCTGCTGTTTTGGTGAAGCTGTCAAGCAGCTTGAATCCTCTCATATGTTGAAAAACCCTATCCAGGCTAGAATAATTATCCAACTCTTGCTCCCAAGCAGCACTCCACCAAGAAGGCTTAAGAACCCAGGTTAGAAAAAGCAGACTTTCTACTGGCTGACTTGAGAAATGAGAAAAGTCAGTCTTGTCCCTACCCCAAGGAGAAGACCAAAGGAAAGTGAGGAGAATGGTTGTATGTGCTGTTTATGTGTTTTATTGTCATCAACTAAGGATGGCCTCAACGGATAACTGATCCTGTCACCTAATTACTGTCAGGAAGTATGGTTTAATAACACCCACTCTAAAGGTTTAATAATTATGTTGGCAGACCTCCAAAGCTTAATTGGCTTATAGTTAACAACTTTATATCATAGGTCAATTCATTTAGTTACCTAGGGGTATATTTTCACAACCACTTTATCTTGGAGATGTACCAGGAAATGTCTTTGATTAATATTAGACATTCTGTTGTTGCCTTATTGATACTCTTATGGCTGCCATGAACAATTGGAAACACCTATTTTAACTTTTTTTGGTTTTCAGAATAAAATTATTAGGACTACAGTCTATAAATGTTATGCCAAAATCTACTTTCTGACATAGAATGTTGGGAACTTGAGTATCTTTTTAAAAAAAATTTACTGGAATGGATCTGACACTTAAAAATGGTTTGGAAATCATATGGGTTGTCAAGTATTCTACTGAAATTCAGATAGCAATTAAGGGCGAAGAACTTGACCTTAATTGATTTTTTTTTTAATTTCTAGATTTTGGCCAGGAAAGATATTCTCAAATTGTCTGAAATTCAACTTTTAAAAATTATTTGACAAGAAATAAAACTCAAAGAAATTTTGGCTGCTTATTTTTCTAGAATATCCTAAAGTGTTTGATTAATTCCCATTACCCTCAGGATACAATGGACATGCCCTTCCATAGGTTACTATACTTTCCTCTATTTTCATCTTAACTTCTTGTCCTCTCATTCACTGTGCTCCAGCCACACTGGCTTCCTTGCTATTTCTCCAACTCGCCAAGATTGTCTCTTCCTCTGGGACCTCATTGTCACTGCTTTCTATGTCTGTAATACCTTTTTCCTAACCGTGTCATGACTGTTTCTTGTAATGGCTGTAGCTCAGGATCCCGCCTGCCAATCCTTCTGGTGCCTGTCCCCCTGAGGACTAAGATGCTTCCTAAAGTTCACTGGATACAACTCAGCATTTGATCAAACACTCTCTTGAAGTGTATCCTAGTTATTTCATAACATAAATCTCATCAATTGTTAAGCTTGTAAGTATTTATATATGTTCTCCATAGCACTTAGCCTACTACCTGCCACACAACAGATGCACAGCAGACTTTTGTTGCACTAATGAATGAACAAATGACTTCATATAATTGGCAGTTGAGTGGCTGAAAGAAGGGGTAAGACTACTTTTTAAACCTCTAGGAAAAAACAAAATTAGTCCAGTCCTTCTAATATTCTGGAATTATACCTACAAAAAGCAATGGAGAAGTAGGCAATTTTTTTTTTTTTGGTCTAATGGGTTTCATACAAGAACAAAGAAAGTATTTCTGATGTTTGCCTGCATAAATATGAACACGCTATGCCATGCTTTCAGGATGTAGAATTTTCCTAGGCACAGATACATCCACCGTGCCATGCTTTTGTATTGATTCTAAAGTGCTTTTTGGATGAACTTTGAAAGCCATTTGCTGAGTGTGAGATTTTGCAAGCTTAGGGTTGTCGATAAATATGTTTTGCTATAATTAATAACTATATGTTCTTGTACCTGTGGAGAAGATGAAGTGCCATTCTAATTTCATGTTCAGCAATAAACATGAGCAACTGTCTGCACGATTCCTCTTTTCATTCCAGCTGCCAACAGCTATGGGATGTTTTGAGTCCAGCTAACTCTACATTCCCTCATTAGCTAGTATCCCCACTTATTTTTCTGCCTAAATGGGTAAAGTCATTTTGTTTAGCTCATTCGGTTCTATTGAGGGAAAGATACCAGCAAATCAACACCTGTCACTTTTCAGTAAATCCTAAGAGGAACTGGGCTTTGTAGTAGATTTGCCTTGGCAGGAAACAAAATACTCTAGGATTGCAGTAATGACTGAATTCTATGGAACTGCTATCTCCTCCCCTAAAACGGGGAATAAGCATCAGTCTATTATGGATGTAATTAATCCAAATCACTTATAAAACAATAAAATTAATAATGGGCTCTGACAAACTAATAACCCACCAATTATTGTTAATAGGCATTTTCTTAATTGTAGCTAGTGAGTCAAATTTGTTGAGGTGATTTTTCAAACACTTAATTTTTTTTTGAATCTCTTTTTTTTGTTATTCTTTGGAATAATATTGTCTTATATAGGTAAACCAAATACCTGTTTAGTTCCTGTATTTTAGAAAATAATTAGATTAGTTAAGAATTAAATTCCTGCTTAAGTTTTCATATAATTGGCATTCTCTGCACCTTAAAGACCTTCAATATTCATTATCTATTAATAGAAATTAATAGAAATACTTTTAGACAGCTGGCTATCTGCCTCTACATTGATTTTAAAGTAACTTTGTGTTTGACAGTACAAACATGAAAAAATGCTTCAAAGTTCATTCAGATTTTATCAGATCCTATAGTGCATCAACTGTCATTTAATCCCTTGAATGCATAGTAACAAGGAAATTATGGATCTAAAGATTATTCTATCCACAAAGGGTTAAATGTGCTTCCTGTTTTAAAGTACTTGACTGAGACCAAGAAATCCCATATGTGTGCATACCATGTATAGGTGCCTCGTCAGAAGACCCTCTCTAAAGTAATGGTTAGCATCAAGCATAGCCTGTTACCTAGTTCTAGCCATGCAACTACACCAAATAGTCCTTCTTATCTCTTTTCTGAATCTCATCCAAATATATCTTTCTGGCAAAGATTTTGTTGTGCTTTTGAGTCTGTCAAAATTACTATTATTATAGACCTTGAAAAAAATTGACTTTAAAATATCACCTAGCCTTCAAAATGGAAACATTATTTTGTTCTGTGGAGAACTAGGTATGGCTTCAAATTTTTTTTTAAAAAGCCATTCATATTCTGATGATATTTTCACTGTGATTGGTGTTTGCAGTGTTTAAACCTGTGATGCAGACTGTGCACAGAGACTCTTCTGAATCTTGGATTAATTAAAATTACTTGCAAGTTGTCTAGTTGGAGTTAGGGGTGTGTAATTATTTAAATATGGCTGTACATCCTTTGATCTCCCCTTGTTCTTGTTTACTTTTCTCCCTGATGCTCTATTTCCCTCCCAGACTTGTTCCTTCTCTACTCTTCCTTCCTTCACCTCTGTGTGACCTTAGGTGGTCACTTTACCTCTCTAAGTCTCAGCTTCACATCTATAAGTTAGGGTTGCTGTAAGCATTAAAATGGGATCACATAATTAGAATGCTAGCAAGCACATAATAGAGTAAGTGCTCAAATTATGTTCACCATTGTTAATAGCATGACTATTACCCTTCAGCCTAAAGCAATAGTGGCCTACCAGTCAACTCATTCCAATAAGCACCTGTCTGAATAATAACTACAACACGTCCTCCCATGAAAATCTGAATTCCCTTTGGGCTTATTCAGGTTCACCTCCACCATAATCAAAACCTTTCAATAACACTAACCACACTGTCTGGAAAATCACAGCATGTCATGGTGTGAAGAAGTATGATGTCTGGCCCCATCATACAGAGAAACGATTTACCAACCTGCCACCGAAACCATTCCAGAAATCAAATTTGTCCTAACCACATTACTCTTTATAATTTGTTCAATAAAATTATATTTCTGCTCAATATATTAAAGTTATATAAAATTGAGTTAATTTTATCTTGTATAATATTTAAACCTGCTCTCTTAGTTCAGGTAGCATAATACAGTACTGAAATACATTTTCTTACATAGTCAGCCAAAAGTAATGATAGCTTGCTGTTTTGTATTTCTAGAATGCTTTTGTATTATAGAATTGCTAAACCTTTTAACATTACATCGCTTTCACTTTTACATTGTTAAGACGTCAGTGATAACTATCAAAACTTCTCTTTGTAGGTCTCATTTTGACCCAGAATATAATAGATTTGATAGATCATATACTTACTGGTAACCAATAGCTTTTCAATTTTTAAAAACTAAGTATACAACTGCCTACCAGCTATCTCCATTTGGATACTCCATAATAACAACAACAGCAACCTTAATAGCTAACACCAAAGCACTTACTCATACCCAGCACTATTTGAAGTATGTAATTTACATTTTTTTCATCTAACCATTACAGTCACCTTATGAGGAAGCATTATTATTCTCATTTTACAGAGAGAACTGAGGTATGGGAAATTTAAACAATCTGCTTAAGATGACACAGCCTCCAGTGTGAGAGGCTGGATTCAAACCCACAAAGACTGGCTCCAGTGTTTGACTTTAAGTCATTGACTGTATACCATTTTCATTCAGTCTCCCGTAGACACCTGAAGTTTACATATCTAAAACAGAATTTCCCATGTTTACCCTGCTCTAACTCCTAGGCTATCAAGAGCCCCAAAATTCATGTAATAGCTCACCTATGTTCCCCAGTCTAGATATATGTAACTCTGAATCCAAGAACCTCTTCCAAGCACATTGTGACTGCTCTTCTTCCTAACAACATCATTCCTCAAACTGGTTTCTCTTTTCTATTCTAGTCCAAGTATTCTCTCTCTTTCCCTCTCCTCTCCTATTTCTCTCTCCCTTTCTACCTCAAATCATTACGATAGCTTTGTAACTAGTCTCTCTGCCTCCAGTCCTGATTTATTCAATCCATTCTCCACGCTGCAGTCAAACTGAGATTTCCCAGAATGCAAAAGTAATGATGTCATTTTCTTTCTTAATACAGATTCTTATTAATCTTGGCAAAGTATTCAAGCTCCTTAACATGGCTCATAAGACTCTCAGGATTTAGGTCCTTTTTGCTCAGTCCTCCGGTAAAACTCTGCTTCCTTCAATTTTTCAAACACAAAGTTTTTCTAGCCTCAGGGTCTTTGCACATGTTGTTTCCACTGTGTAGAACACATCCACACTTCTTTGTCGCAATTTTTTATTTATCTCTTGGGTTTCAGCTAAGATGTTGTTTTCTCATGGAAGCCTGCCTTGATCTGCCCTTGCCATGTGTTCATATGGCCCCCGAAAATTCCCTTACTACAGCATTAATCAATCTCTATTATGATAGTTTCTTAACTCTGCATTCATCACTAGACTGTAAGTTTTTAAGTCCAAAAGAGTTCTATTTTGTTTAAAGTAATGATTCAATAAAAACTTGCAAAATTAAAGAATAAAGGTTAAAACACAATGGGACTAAGGAAAGTAATACAGAGATATACACGGAACTATATACCCCTATGCCATTTTCTATCAAAATATGGATTTACAAGAATATACTGTGTGAAATGTTCTGTTATGGGAAATTTAAGATAAGTAAAAGGAAGAGTGTGCGGTCATGAGCAAACGATAATGGAAAAAGAAGAAGTAAATGTATGAATACTTTTTTCAGAGTTCTATAGGAACACGATTATTTAATGATACCATTGACATGGAGATATACACGAGCATTTATTAAATGACCAGAACAATGACTAAGACTGAAGATAACATTACATATCTATTAATAGTCTGGAAGAAAAAGTAGATGACTTATTGAGAACAATGAATGTTAATCAGTGTTTCCTTTATAAGGGCACACGAACTAGTCTAGTTTCTTGAGTACATGGAAAGCAAGGTTGAGATTGTAGGCCTGTCATAAACTGCAGTTTGAGAACCTTGAAAACAAGAAAGGAGATAAGATAAGAAACTGTAGTTAAAAGAGAGCGAAGAAACATAATCATTCTGACCAAACATCTCTCACCACAATAATTTTTTCACATTACCTTTTGTAGATTCAGTATTTTTGACCATCAAGCATAAGGTCTGAGAATACAACAGTCAATAACATAAACATATCCCTACCTTCCATGGCTTTGAATTAAGTACCAGAGACTCATGATTGGCTCTTAGCTCCCAGTGTCAGATTGAATAAGAGGGATGCTGAGATGATCTAAAATTATTTATAGTGACCACCTTAATAAGTCAAAGAAAATCATCATTGATTAAAATCAACCCTATCACATCAACGTTAGTACAATGAGTACAGTGACCAAAAAACCCTTCTGTTCCATGTATTTCTATCAGCCTTCCAGAAGTTCAAAATCAGCCATTCAGCAATTAGCATAACAAAACCCAATAAGGTAAACCAGAGACCATTCCAGAAGTAGTCAGTCTGCAAAGTATCATCTGCTTGCATTTAGAAGTCCTTGAAGCCCCTGAGATCCACAGATTTCTACCAAACCAGGCTCTAAGTGCTTCTAAAGCAACAGGACTTTGCACAGGACACCTGGGCAGATAATAATAGATTGAGTACAAAATGACATTTTTCTCTAGAGGCATCTCCAGTATTGAGAAAGTCCATGCAGTGTTGCTTTATCTTATTCTGAGCCAATGAATAAAATGTGAGTCTAATTCACATCAAATGCTTATGCCTTACGGTTTTTAAAATCTCTACAAACTCCCACTCACTCACAATTTAACTACAACAACACCATTTTCCCCCTGCAGCTTCCTATATATTTTAATTATGAGTGGGAAAGGAAGTGTATCAAACCTGGCAAATGATACAACATTATGTCCTCGATTTAATTAGAAAACATTTTTAAAAAGGATTTATATGTAAATCCTCTTGAATGGAGAGATTAAATAGATGTTACAGTCTAATTAAATTATTCCATATAAATTTCATTTGCAGTATTCTATGAGGAAATTTGTAAAGAGTTATGGAAAACACTTAGCAGGATGTTTCTGTTATGCTAAAGACCTCAAACTCCTGCCATATTTCAACCTCAAGGCCTTGCATTGGGAGACAGAAGAAAGACTCCTGAAGAGATTACTGAATGTCCTTAAATTTCAAAAAGCAAAACATAGCCATCTGGGTACCGAATATTAGTATGTATCTTTTATTAGTAAAATAAAACACATTTTCAAGTTATTTCTCTCCTTTAATAATATGTTTTGAACTTGTTAGATTCTCTCCCCTTTCTGAATGTTGATGACAGCTTGTCTGTTTTCATTGTGACTGTCCAACTGCACTAAGCTTTGTATGGGAAATTGTCATTTGAGGACACAAACATTTTGACTTTTCTGTGACGATACCAGTGTTGCTTCCTTTGATGAACAAAGCTGCCCTCTGTGCTTTGTGTTTCTTCTAGGAAATATCTTCAAGAAATAATTAGGTACGCTGATAGTTTCAGAAGAAGGTGAACCTTTATGCCTGCTGGAAAACCTATGTATTTTTTTTGTTTGTTTTGGTCAACAATCAATGGTTTTCTTTGTGGATACGAGTCCTTTATAAAATGAAAGTTGTAAAGACTCTTTAAGCAACAAGAAGCATGCACAAATGGTGCTAATTTTGACTTGCTGAGTCTATTTTTCCACTGCTACATTGATCTCAACAGCTGTAGGTACTTAAATTCTCTTTCTGGAGCCCTTGCACCCTACATTATGCACAAGAAAAGAAATAGGGACAATTATTACCAATTTTTCACAAAACCCAGGGAGCCACTCAAAGAGAGGAAAGACATTCTTTCTCCTGCCACATTACCTTCACACTCAGCAATTGCAACAGTTTCTCAAAAAATAGCACCGTAATATTCATCGGGAAAAACAGAATTTTACATGTAAAAACAAAGAGAAAAGAATAGCAAGAGAAAGAAGGGAAAGAACTGAACTTGAGCTAGTCTTTTTCGATCGAAGGGTCTCTCAAATGATATTTAATGAAGGGTCTGTGTGGATTTGATTGGGTGTGTGTGAGCATTTATGGCACCTGGGCCCGCAGGAGGCCGCACCAGCAGCCAAATGGTAACACTGGCGTGTAATTACAGAGCACTTAACTGCATTCAGCCATGGTTTGTTTCTCTGATAATTTCCACTTGCATTGTTTAAGAGGCTGTGGACACTGTAGAAGCTGAGGTTCAAGTACCTGCAGCTGTTGAGATAAACGAACGTTATAGTTGTTTTTAAAAGTTTCCAGTAGAAATGCTGTCTAAGAGGAAAGTGTGACAGAAGTAGAGTTAAAATATTATACTTACCTTTCCAAAGCTGTAAAATCCTAAATCGACAAATGGATCATTATTTATTCCTCTTCTTCATTTCACAAGCTGGCTGAGCTCCTTTACTCCTCCTTCAACAGAGCCCATCCTTCTTGCTTGCTAAGTTCTCAGTATGAAAAAAGATACTTCGAATTACAATTCAGCTCTACAGACACAGTGCCTGTGTTGTCTGCACTTGTGATATATAACAGATTCAGACATTTTAAAATGTGTTAACCTGTTTACATGAAAGAATAAAAATGTTCAAAAAGGACAAAGGCTTGCCAAATCTGAACTCAAATATATTTATACTCCCCTGCTCTCTCTTTCAACCAAATGTCTTGGATGTATAATTTATTCACCATTAAGTCTGTTTAATGTTTGGAACATTAAAACAGAAAGACAATAAAAATAAAAAAGGAATGCAATCCCATTTTCAGCATCATGGAGACAGTGTATCTTGTCTTCTGGTTTTCCAAAGATCTTTTATTTCATCAACTAACCACTGGGTACCATGTCCACGACTGGGGCAGAGAGGGCTGCTAAAATCCTAACCTCCACCTGCATGCAATTTACTTACATAGCAAATCCTCACATGTACCCCACAACCATACAATTAAAAATTTTAAAAACCGTGTTTTATTTAGAAACAGCGTTCTTTGATTAAGTATAATTCCTCTTTTAGGTACTTGACAAGTAACCTGCTCAAATTAATTTTAAAATTAGGACTTTTATTAAATTTCCACAATACAAAAATTAACTATTGCTTTAGTTTTTGGTAGTTTCAGCAAACAATTCTGCCTACTTCAAATGTTGAGTTACATTTCTAAATTGATCACTACTAGCCTTCTGACTTTTAGTCAAAATGTAATTTTTTTTCCATCTATGAGTATGTGTGTGTGTACTTAGGAGAGAGAGAGAGAGAGAAAGGAAGAAGCAAATGATGTGAAATATTGCCAATAGGTAAATCTGGCTTTTTATTTTTAAATTTTTGAAAAATTTTAAGTCTCAATTTATTTCCCAATGAAAAGTTTTAAAATGTCTATCTGAAGCTGGGCTCGGTGGCTCAGCCTGTAATCCCGCGCCTTGGGAGGCTGAGGTGAGTGGATTGCCTGAACCCGAGGGTTCAAGACCTGCCTGGACAACTTGGTGAGACCTCATCTCTACAATAAATCAAAATATTAGCCGGGTGTGGTAGCGTGCGCCTATAGTTCCAGCTACTTGGAAGGCTGAGGCGGAAGGATCGCCAGAGCCCAGCAGGTCGAGGCTGCGGTGGTCGGGAGTGGCCACTGCACCCAGTCTGGGCAACAGAGTGAGACTCCAACTCAAAAAAAAAAAAAAAAAAAAGTCTATCTGATTTAAATATGCACAACTAAGAGAGTTCAACCCCAACTTCTGCCACCAGCCATTTCTCTTCACATATACCCTGAGTTCCAAGCATACCAAATTCCTTGTAATTTCCTTAAAAGAATGTCTCTTTTAATCTTTCTTGGGAGGTACAAACATTGTTCAAGACAATACATGAAGCCATCTCCTAGAAATGCCCTTTCCTGATCTCTGCAAGCTAAGTATTTTCTTTACTCCAATAAATTATTTGTTTTACATGTCTGTCTTCACCAGAATGAGATACAAAGAAATGAGACTGCATTCTCTGTGACCTAGAGTATGTTACTTAACTTCTATATGCTTAAGTTTTCTTATTTAAAATATAAAGATAACAGCACCTACATATGGGGATATTTTGAGGATTAAGTGGGTTTCATGTAAAGTATTTTGAAATGCCAGAAAAAAAGTGTGTGCTCCATAATGTTAGTTATTATGGTGGTGGTGGTGGTGGTGGTGCTGGTGATAACCAGTATACTAACAGAAAAGTACTAGACTAATGGAGTAGGAAAGATTGTGGTATATTCTACATGAAACATTGCAGAAACTAATGACATTCTCAAGGAATGAATGACTAATCAGGGTTACACAATTATAAGATTCCAGGAAAAAAGTGATGAAGGTCTCAATCATGGAGGTAACAAAAAGAGAGAAAAAATAAAATTAAAAAACTTTCATTTAGATTACAAAGTGGTAATCAATTGACTATGGGGTAAGAGAGAAGAAATAAAAGCTATTTTGACATAATCATCTTAGAACCTTCACAAAGCCACAATTTAGGTAGTATATTTGGAATATGGCATCAATGTGCCCATAGGCACTATCTCCATCAGACATTATGTGTCAGCTTCTGATTGGGTTCAGCTACTTTTCTGAGTTATGCAAGATATTTGTTTAAAAGCTTACTCTACTATATGTTGGTATAAGTCTTTAGTTGGTATGTATTCATTAGAAAGGATACAGATCAAAGGTGGCATATAACTATATTACCACATAATAAATCTTATAATGGGTTGCATGATTTTTAACATTCATTTGCTCTTACCCTATATGAGTTTGTACAGGGGAAAAAAAAGCAATGCAATCCTGGCCTAAAACTGTTTCATATGGAAGTGAACTGATTTTTGTATATCAGTGTTAAATAAATAAGTAAATAAATGCAAGAATACAATTGTGTTACCTCTTAATAGTGTTTTATTTAAAAGTTCACAATTAGAGCACTTGTAGTAACATAAAACATTTAAAGGAGACAAAGGCTTTCCAGAAAGAAGGACTTTTTTGTACATAAAAGGAACAGTGCCCTTGTGCTTATAAAGTGTGGAATTCGTTAGTACAGTGTGGGACTCAGCAGATTAACAGAATTCATCATCTGAAGGGAATGAACATGACTTCTGAGTTATTCCAAAATTGAAGGAGAGGATGTATAGCACAAATCTGAAGATTTTACTTGGCACAGGTTAAAATCCAATGGAAAACAAAAAACAAAAACATCAAAACAAAACAAAAGAACAAAATCACCTCAGCCTAGTCTACCATCTGCCAAAATACCCCAGAAAACAAAATTACAAGCCAGTATTCTTTAAAGAAATCAATACTCTAAAGACCTCTGTCTCATTTCTCAACCTCAGTATCATGAGAAGGGATGACGATATTTTTGTATTAACCAGATAGGTGAGAACAATTATCAAAAAGAAGCAGTACACAAATACCATGATGGAGGGATTCATAAATTAAACTACATTTCATTTCATCACATTTTTATAGTATTCTGCCCTGTTAAACTGTCCTGAGTTTGGCAGATACTGTTTAAAAAGAGTGTCTCTAAAGTACACGTTCAGAAGATAGAACAGTGAGTTTTCCTACCTTGATCACCATTAATCAGCACCACAGAGTGTTTGCTGCAAATAAGCACATAGGCAAGCCTAGTCCCTCAAAAACAAAGTATTAACAAATGGATGGAAGAACACGTAACTTAGGAAGGACTCTAAGTAAGGTTTTGAAAAGGCAACAGATATTTTAACTGTGAAAGATACAGCATATTAAGGCATAACAGGGTAAACTGAAATACAGTGTGGCATCAATATTTATCTCTGGGAAACACGGTTGGATATCAGTTCCTTTAGATAAAACGTGGCTCAGGCTGATTTAAGGACAGGGCTGAGGTGTCTGCTTCTTTATGCTGCTTTTCCAGCACTGTACTGCCTGTAGTGGAAAAGACTCTTGGAGTCCACCGTGCGAGATTTCTGCACAGCTTCAGCAAAAAGTTTGGTCACCTGAAAACAGAATAGCAGGAATCTTAGCAACCTACTCAAGATGAAAGTGAATGTTTAACGAATCAGGAGTGAAAAGTCACAAATGTCCTCCCCCAATTTTCAAAGGGGCATAGGATAAAAGGCATCAGAAATGTTTATTTAATGGAAACTTTCTCCTATATCTCAGACCTCACTGGGGGGACTTTCTTCTACCTTTCAGACCTCACTTGAATAAGTTTATTTCTTCTCCTATAGGTATTAAAACTGACACAGACTCAGGATTTTAAAAATATATGATGGGCAGAAAATTAATGAGTCTCAAATCTGTGTTTCTCCCTGTGATAAATTCAGTGGGTCATTTCCAAGTGAAACTAAACCCCACACAGTCATTTTCTGTGAATTGGACAAGCCCTTGTATTATCTGGACCTTCAATTATCATTAACCTGTTGCTTTTACGTGGTGACTTTCATTTAGAAATAACGGAATAAAAGTTTGTATCTTTATTCCATGCCACACTATCACTTTTTATACAAAGGATAATTGATTGGTAAGAGGAGAGTCATGGCCATCCATGGTTTTTGATGATCTCCATTGCTTGATCACCAACTATTCCATTTAGACCATGACCTACCATGCCAGCACCATCATTTTAGACTCTATTAAAATGTCCTCTCTATTCTGAATGTTAAGAGAAAGGGAAAAGAGGCTTGTGCATATATTGATTAATACTCCTAAGAGAGACACAGAAATAAAACCCCTATGCAGCCTATACCTAACGAAAAGAACATACCTGAAAATTAGTGAGGAGAGGGATCCCACTGTCAACAGCTGTTCTCCGAATCACATAATTATCATGGACAAACTTCGTGTTATTATTGGGGAGGTTAATCACAAGGTCAATGCTGCCATCTCTAATCAATCTGGAAGAATAAATAAAATAAATGAAAACTTACAGATGACAATACACATTTTATAATTAGTTTTTTAAAAAGCTAGCAATTTGCTGTCTTGGCAATTCAAGTCGATGCTATACTGAGTTGACTTCCACCTGCCCTCTGCTATTTCTAAGTGGATGTTGTAATTACACTTATTTTTTATTATAATTTCTATTGTGTCCATAAAAGAATGCAGGTGCAAGTCTAACTAATACAACGCAAAGGTTTGTTTCTCTTTAAAATGGTACCTGTCCTTCGTAAGAATTGGTAATTTCATAGATTTTTGCTTATTTTTTACAGAGGAGATCCCTCCAGCATTGAAGACCCTTCCACCCTCTGCCCCCACTTGCCACATGAGCTCTACTGCCTGCTTAGTAGTGCTAATTATTATTTCACAAAACCCTAAAGTCAGGGCATTATAACATCCTTGGAAGCCTCGAAGGTCTGAACACAAAACCATTCTTTTATTAATTTGATAATGATTTATATGATGGCTTCTGAAGAGCCCTAACAAAATAATATATTGCATAGGATTTGGTATGATGTGATCATTCAGTAGGCTGTGATGTCCTCAAAATAGCTGAGAATTCTCTCCTATGCACTTATGCCACATAGATCAGTAACACTTGTGAGGGTGTTCCTGAAGGTACACATAGTCTGCTGAAATTGTCTTACAAAATCTAAAGATGACATAGTCTAAGGCATAATAATCTACTTGATCAAGGAATGGCCATTGGATAGCACCATCATAATGTACAACAGTTTCCTGCAGGTAGCAAATATCCAGTAAACTGATCCATTGATGCACAATCTCACTGAAACGCAGCCGATCAATCTTATACTTGATGCATATTACATATACACACAATATAAGTTTGACATGAAATACAAAGTGGTGCATTACACTCTCCATGCCCTTACTTGTTTCCATCAAGGAAAGCATTCTTACTAAGTGGTATTTTGAAAGATTTCTCATATGACCATGTACACACTTGACAGTATGTGCCCTATGGTGATCGAGAGTGAAACTTTACTACCATCCACAAATTTATTCGCTTTTAAATTAGTTGACCAAAACTTTTAAAAGACTTGCAACTGAGTAAGGTCAAATACGCATGTACTAGTTCTTAAAGTTAATCCTCTAAATTATCTCGGAAAACAATCTGCCTAGTTCTTACTTTCTGATGGAAGAGAGACTGGGATTCTGTCCTTC
Source organism: Tarsius wallacei (assembly GCA_963574415.1). Classification (NCBI taxonomy): domain Eukaryota; kingdom Metazoa; phylum Chordata; class Mammalia; order Primates; family Tarsiidae; genus Tarsius; species Tarsius wallacei. Next base: position 37,106 of record CAUYQG010087109.1, read on the forward strand.
CTGAGATGGCCATGCCACTGGGGTGGCAGGAACATTGTTAGCATTGAGCCAGTCCGATGTAGCTTCCGTGGCAAAGAGCTGCATTTAAAATGGAAAAATTGGTTATCATACGACATATATTTTTTGTTTCTCTGGAGCCTGCTGGAACACAGGTGTCATTTAAAACATAAAGCAGACAATACTGGTAAACATCAGAACAAATATGGTATGATAGAGACTTGGACTCAGAATCTGGAGGCATGGACACTTTAAATATTTTTTAAATTATTTGTAGTGAGAAAAATTTAAGAACCTCAATGGTAACTGGTTTTATATTTTAGTACTACATATTTAATAGTAATTTAAGAATAATAAATTTAGAATTAATAATAATTTCCTAGAATTTTTTTTAGTTGGGGTTTCATTCTGTCACCCAGACTAGAGTGCAGTGGCATGATTACAGCTCACCACAAATTCAACCTCTCAGAATCAGACAATCCTTCCACCTCAGCCTCCTGAGTAGCTGGGACTACGGGCATGCACCATTGTGCCTGGCTGATGATGATGATGATGATGATGATGATGATGATGATGATGATGAGATGAAGTCTTGCTATGTTGCCCAGGCTAGTCTCGAACTCCTGGCCTCAAGTGATCCTCCTGCCTCAGTCTCCGAAATGCTGGGATTATAGGCATGAGCCACTGCACCCAGCCAGTTTATCAGATATGTGATTTTTAAAATTTCAGAATTATTTTTGTCTGATAATTTATTGTTATCAGGTCAGCAATGGCCACAGGCCTACCCTGAGCCTTGGGAATAATTTTGCTTTACTGAGCCAGGATTTCTGTGTAAAACTGTAAAGTTTTGCCTGTGACTGTAACAGCTGGAAACTTATTTCATATGAAAATGGAAAAAAATCAAAATAAAACATATGAAAATGCACTGGAACCTTGTCCCAATTAAAATTCAGCTAAGCAGTTTTTAGCTTGCAAATTCTATTGAGTTTATGGTAATCTTGTTAAAAATTAAAGTCTTTCTAATTATTTTACTCTATTCAAGTTTTAAAACTACCAAGTTAGCTAAACCTTTCAGGTCGAAAGAACATATTTTGGGCTATTTATTTTCCATGTTTCTGTAATATTTTGCTTTGTGGATAGGTTTCAATGTTGACAGAAAACAACTTTAAAAATTAATATAACATACCTTGAAACCTTCATTGTGTAATTGCTCAGCCACACCAAGGAATCTTGGACGGAATGATTGCTGAAAAAGAATTTAACAAAATTCACTTTTTCGGTACACATGCTCTTTATTTAGTCATATGCAATATGGTATTCTTTCATACTATCATAAAGGATAATGCCAAATGTTGACAGGTGATTTATATTCAAAGATAACAGTTTTAATACTTTTACTTTCCTCTAGTGAGTATGAGTTGTTTGTTATATTCCAATATAGATGACTTTCATCCACATTGTTGTGCTCTCTGCTTTTCACCTTGCCCCCAACTCCCTTCATTTCCTATTTAATCCACTTACAGTCTTGGCCTGCAAGTTCAGATCCACCCCAGTTCAGCCTGGATCCTTTTCCTGGTCAGGGAGACTTTAAAAGACAACTGGGTTTGGAGCCCAGAATCAAAACAGGTTGGCTGTTTTGCCAATTCAACCAACTATGATTGCTGAATTCTAATTTTGTGCTGCCTTCAATAACGAGGCCCATGTCCTAATAGTTCATGCACAAGTCCCTGCAATAACTCAATCATCTGGAATTCAATTTTGCATTTACTCTCAGGCAAGAAAAAGTTGTGCTTAAAGAATGAGCTCTAGAATCATTAAGCTGCATTACAAATCCTGGCTTTGTCATTCACAAGAAGTGTGTGCTTAGAAAAGTTAATGTCTGAGCCTTCACTTCTTTATTTCTAACAGTGATGACAGTAATAGTCTTCCTACTTCTCGAAGCTCCATCCATCATTAAACTGTGTGATTCTCAGCATCTTACTTAACCTCTCTATGATGTAGTCTCCTCATCTGTTAAACAGGAATAGTAATAGGCTTTGTGTTATTATAAGTGCTCAATAAGCTAATTTAGAAGTAAGCCTACTTAAGTGTTGTACTTCAATTTAGCACAGTTACTGGTTCATTAATAGTTCTCAATAAATACTAATTAGTATTATTAAAATAATAATTTTTTTTCAGCCTCCCAGATAGTAGATTCTTCCCCTGTATCCTGGTTTCCAAGTCTGGGTTCCTGTACCAAGTATTGTATATACAACTCAAACCAGCTTCCTCCTCATTTCTTGGTATTTCATTTCCCCACAGGCTTCTCTAATGATCCATCTTACTGTTCAAATATTTCCCTATGGCTGTGTTCTTCACAGAACCCCGGCTGAACTTCTCTAGTGTTCAGGCCCTGTCTTCTCTGGATTCCTTCCCATTGCCATCAGGGGTTCCTAAGTTCTGAACATACCTCCTGTGACCAAGAGATAGAATTTGCAAGACACAGTGGACAGGATGAAAGGAAAAAAAAATGCTGAGTGAGCTACCCAAAGATCAAACCCTGACCTTGACTTTATTGACATGAGTTTTTGAGTAACTGAGCTACAGTATTTTAAATCACAAACAGTTAAAAGCATACCTATTTGTCTTTAAATGGGAACATTTGTGTGGTTTCCCTTTTAAACAGATAGCATAAACATTCGCTTTAAACAGATGACATAAGTTGATTACTTTAGTAAAAGCCTTGCAATCTATTTAGAAACTTATTAGTGGCAGTTGAAAAAATAATAAATATGACTTTATTTCAGAATCAGAAACAAAGAATTGTAATAACAAAACAAACAAGATTCTTGCACAATTTTGATAGTGTTTAGCTCACAACTTTTCCTAATATTTATTTGCAGATTTCTGAGAACAGATCTAAATCCTAGGGAAAACCTGGTGACAGTTCAAATATAAAATTCTCTCAGATTCTGGCCCTCTCAATCCCAGAACTGCAGTTTTATAAGAGGAAACTATTGGCAAATAGAAAAAGATAAATGCAACTGGATGAATCTCAGCTAAGGCAGGCTCAGGGGTTATTCATGACTGTCTTATAGAACATGAATTGTAACCATGCCTGTGATAGTAGCTTTTTATTTCCACTTAGACCAAACAGGAGGAAATGAGTTTAGATGCAAGAAACTCATGGCTAGACATAAAAAAATAAAATAAAATAAAATAAATGAGTAACAAATTATAGAATAGCTTTTAGTGACATCAGAACAAGTTAATGAGGCATGTGGCAGTCTCTTTAAGAAAAAGTTAGGCAGAAGAATAGGACAATAGGTCATGTTTAATTCTGCTTAAAAAGCAAGGGGCCAAATTAGACAGCATGTGACATTTTCTTCATGTTTTAAGATTCCTTGATATGTAGCAAATATACATGAAATACCCAAAATGGACTTGTGAATTTTGTTAAATCCCCCTAATATGAAACATTACCTTGTGACCTTCTGCTAAACACAGAACAGACTCAACGATGTACAAATCACATTAGAAGACTCAACATAAAGGCGTCCACCACACACTAACTGATACATTAATCATGTACTAGCTAGTCTCAATCTCTTAAACTTTCACCTAGCAAAAAGGGAACAGACAATATTGTGATAACAATCATAAGTGATAACACAGCATTTAATCAGATTTCTAAAGTACCATTTCTCAAGTATGTACACTGGTTCTCAAAAATGTGGTCCCTGAGCAAGCAGCATCAGCATCACCTGGGAACTTGTTAAAAATAAGAGAATTTGGACCCTGCCCCAGATATACTGAATCAGACACTCTGGGAGTGGATCCCAGCAATCTGTTGTTTCAGAAACCTTCCAGGTGATTTTGATGCACACTGAAGTTTAGGAATGGAAGAAAGCAGGAGATAGAAAGATTATCCTTCAATCATTTTGTAATTTGAGGTCAAGATGCATTAACCTTGGCCAAAGTCACAGTGAAAAATGTTGAGGGAGGAGTACTAGAATGTAATCTTTTTTCTCTGCCATTTTAAAGTAAAATAAGTCAGCAAGTTCTCCAAAACCTGCAGACATCGGGCAGAACCTCATTATGGAGCTGTTTCAGTGTTGTCCCCCAAGTGGAAAAGATAAATATCCAACATGACAATATTGACAGTTCCCAGCCAGGGAACCACTCTGCCTTCTGGTCTGGGGTGTTGGCTTCCATAGGCACATTATAAACTTCTATCAAACATGTATTGAACACTTGTGACACATAAAACAGCCTCTCCACAAAAAGAAATTACAGCTGTCAGCTTGCATCTGAGTAGCCTCAGATTTAAAAGCTGATTGAAAATACCTTTGTAAGAAGCCATTTGTTACTAAAGGTGAAAAGTACAAGCTGATTTATTTTCTTGGAAATGTTTATAAAGAAGACAGTCCTGTAAAAGTGAAATATATGTATATTTCCTTCCATGATCACTTTCACATGAATCCAACCTCTGGCTGCAGAAAAGAAAGCAGAGTTAATACTCTGTGCTGCCTATGGATTCTTACGGGCATGCCTGGACTGATGACTATGGTTGTTCCTAATGATTCTGTGTGGAAGATAAAAGGTTATTCATGCCACTTGGAGTTGTCTTTTCAAATAGAATGCTTGCTTTGTGTTTCTGAGCCATGCTGAAGTGCAGATGTCAGGTTGGTGCTTGCCATGCCACAAGCATCACTGAATAGCCCAATCAGAGGGGAAAAAATAGCCAGTGCTCTTGATCTACACTCTAGAGTCAAGCATTTATTGTTAAAGGGTGTTCCAGAAAACTTCAAAACAAGGCAGATTGCCTACTCATAGCCACTAAAAATAAATACTAACACAACAAAGGGTGACTGGAAATACTGCAGGAAGATCAAAGATTATTTTGTTGCCACATAAACCTGCATTATGCCTTTCTGATATTAGAAATGCCTTGGTAGAGACACAGTGCTATGTTGATGAGAATCCTTGGACAGAATCTACATCTCAATTCTGTTTTCTTTTTAAGTCCTAGTTACACATGATGGGTGTTATTAACATTTCAAACATCCCAGGTACTTTGACCCAAAGGATTTAACTTTGGCAGGCCAGAAACAGAGAGTCTGTATGTGCAAAGGAGTGGGTTGGGAGTAAGAAAATAAATAAAATGTTAGGAAAAACTGCCATTTAATAAGTTCGCACGTGTACACACATGTACACACACAGGCAAGTGCACGTGATCTACCTGCTAAGTATGAAGAAGGTGCTGAAACCTGCCAGTAATAACAGACTATTTGAAATAGGTACTAAGCATCCACTGATAAGAAAAACTCAGAGTCCTTTTTTCCTCCACTCCATATTTCTCTGCTCCTCCAATTTCTCTTGCGACTTCTTGTGCAAAATTAACAAGTCAAGGTATCTTCATTAAAGTCTTCTACTCAGAGCAGGCATTTGGGTCAGGTGAGGCGATTAAGAGAAAAGACTTTCACCTCAAATAAGTGGGATAAATATCAACTATCCTCCCCATTTACACTTGAAGGAATAGTAAAGCCAATGAATGGCAATGAAGCTGGCTACCAAGGCTCTTCTGTAAGTGAAGTCTACACAGCATCATATTGAATAAACGATTACCTTGAGAAATCAAAACGCAAGCAGGAACTTTCTCTCTTAGAACTTCATCACAGAACTCTTCCTCAACCACATGCCTTCCATTGGATTTACTAGCCTTAGCCCCTGTTTATATACTCACCATACTACTTTATGCCCCTTTCAGTGCTGACTTCAGATATTTGAAACAGTTTATATAAGTTCTTCTGACTAAGTAGGAGCATGTTAAATAAAATGCTTTTTTAAAAGTACAGTATTTCCTAAAGCATGGAACCCCAAATTACTTATGTTGCTTCACAGAAGTTTCTACAAATGTTGGGATTAGATTCGGTACCATTCTAAGAAGTAGTCCAGTAAGTTTGAAGATATTAACTCTCTAGTTGGTATATCCTGTCATATTTTTTCAGTTTTATTTATCAGATTAAGCATTTTAAAAAAACTCACTATGAATAAAAATTCTCCATCTAGTAATGGAGAGATTCAATATTAATTGTTGGGATGGCATATTTTTCTTGCCTCCCACTTATAATAAGACAGAAAATGATTCTAGTCTATCTTTGGAGGCTCAGAGTTCTACGGATCAATTTTACCACAGTAGAAATATTTTATTAAGTATGATTTTATTAAATATTTCTTTTAAAATATTTTAACCTATATATGTGTGTGAGTATATATATTTATACATGATATACATATATATGTATGTATTTCATCTGTAGCATTATGCTCTCATGCACAGAAAGTTCTTAGCAATAACTCATGTAGCTGCTAGAATATTAATTTCTTTAAAAAGGAGCACATTAAGAGGTAAAATGTTAATGGGTAACACTTATTATTTTTTTAAAAACTTTGTTTCCTCACAAAACCCTTCTTTTTCCTTACAAAGCAAAAATGTGTTCACCCATACCAACATTACACAAATACTTTACAGGGATCAAATTAATTTTTGCTTCACATTTCCCTGCAGCACTGGAACCAAACAAGGAACAATTTTATACATCACTGCCTTCTTAAACTGGTATTTTAAAATGTTAGCACTATTATGATTAGATGTGGAGATGTAGACTAAGGGCATGGTCTCCTCTGAATGCCCCCAGGTCTCACATTAAACTTTAAGCCATAACTGGAAGTTGGGCAAATATTCTCATACTTGGGACTTAATAATACTTAATACCCATTTATAACGTGATGAGTCTTTCATATGGTGTGATTTGTCTCTAAACTGCCATTAAGCTTCACAATTGCAAGTCATCTTGTTACCCTCTGGTCTATCTATTTACCATCGTCCTTCTGGCACCTTTCTGAAGTAAAACCTCAAGTTACTCTTTGCAAAAACTTCTCCAAAGCCCCTACCTGTCCAGTTTCCAGAGTCTAATTTACTAATATTAAGATACCCTAATGAGACGGCATCTATAATAATCACCCACTGACTTGAGAATACCTGGTACTGTTCTAATTGTGTTTTTATTGATTTTCATGTAACCATGCAGTGTTGGAGCTTATTAAAAGCACAGCAGGGGTGTTATAAAAGATCATCATTGTTTTTTTAGGACCCAGGAATTACTAATCTCAAATAAAAGTGAATGACCAGATGGGAAGCATCTAGTATTTTTTTTTCAGAAAATTTGTAAACAGTACAGTTTTTACAGTTTTGCAATAATCAATCCAAACAGTAATAGCAGTTTCCTGTCTATCACTTTTCCCTAAGACTATACTTGTCTTGCAATAGTAAATCAATAATGCCTTTTTGTTAAATAAAGATATTCACTCATAATTTCTCACCCTACTTTGACCTAGAAGGCTTACCAAATAATATTTTAAGATTTTTCACAGTATACCATGGGATAAGCTGGCTTTCTTAGCGCATTAAGTCACTAATCTTCAGAAACTTTTGACCTGAAGTTTTAAGTTGTGAAAGTTTCTCAAATAATGGCCATGTCTTATTTAACTTTGAATTCTTGGCATATAATAGAGATTAAATATGAATAACTGAATGAATAAAAGGAAGGAAGGAACAGTGGTCAGGAGAGGACAGATCTGATTGCAGTTTGAGAAATGCTGGGTTTTAGTCGTCCAGAAAATTGTCAAAAATATGGGATGGCTGAGGTTGAAGATTTAAAAGTGCTAGTTATGTAGATAGGAGAGAAGATACTGTAGACACTGATGAGCTCACAAGGGGGAAAATCAAGAGACAGAGAGGGGAGCTGAGACCCAGCCTTATTGAATGCCTATGTTCAGGGGCTAAGCTGGAAGAGCTAAGAGTGAAACACATTGAAAGACATAACAAAAAGAAGGGAGACTCCTCTTTTAAGGCACCCCAGATCCCATTCAGAATGAATACCCCTTCACCAGAGACTCTTTATTTCTATCTGTATTTTATTATTTTGTTTTTGCATTAGCTTCTGCAACAAGCGAAGGCAAACATCAGGGACCAAATAGAGAACAAATGTCCATTCTTTCTATAAGTTGCTGTAAGTGGAACATAAAATAAATCTTCTCTCGTCTCTATCACAATGAATGTCCCCGCCTCACTCACCACTCACGGTATGTGACCACAGCTTGCACACAGCCACATACCACTTACCTGGATGCCAATCAGGATTCCTTTCTGGGGTATCTTAAATCCTGTGGAAAGCATTGCCTTTAGGAAGGCTGTGTGAATACCTTCACCAAAGCAAGCCACCTGTTTAGGAATAAATGAAAAAAATGAAATAGAGGAAGCAAATAGTAGTCAATCACCCTTACAAAAAAAATATTTACGTGCACACACACACATACACAAATACAAATGGAAAGCACTTTTCTCATAGACTTCTTCTGCAGATTTTATTAATGTTGCCCAAAGACCATGCAGACTGAATCCAGGGATTAAAAGGCTGGCCAGGGCAAATGTATCTTATGTTTTTAATTAAGCATAATGAATGAATAAGCAATTCCTTCTCTATCCAACAGCACTCAGCAGAGCAACATAACTGTATTCTACTGTGAGTTATTTGGAAACAAATCATAGCTTCTGGTCCATACGTGGTGAGTTTCTGAATGTTAACATGACTTACTGTTTAAATAACAGTACATGTCATATACACCATGCAGCAGGGCGTGAATTCACAGGTCTGTAGCAGGAATGTGTAACTGCTGATCAATTGTTTTGGAGTCATTTATACAGCTTATGAGAAAGCCTTCCAAGAAACTCAACAGCCCCACAGAAATCTAAAAAGAACTTGTTCTTTTTAAAAATCATTTTCATGAAACAAACCAAAATATCCTGCTACTGAATACCACAGCCATATTGTGAAAAAAACAATTCCAAACTAGTATATATGCTGGAGTACACAGAAGCTTCACCTAGGGTAATTGGGGTAATTGTGCTATAATATAAGTACAAGTGAAATACCCAATGAAATTATAGACCAAATGATATATTAAACATGATGGGAGTCAATTCCACCATGTACATCATCATTTGGCACAGTAAATACCATAGAGAGTTAAAGTCCTTCCTTGAGCAAATGACTCCCTTTCGCGCTAAGGAAGTTCTCATGACTATAACTTTCAGTCAACCACCAGTACCTGCTGCTTTTCCACAGTGAACATTTTACTCAGTCAAGTACTGCCCAACTACTTAAGTAAGATCAACCTAAGTTAATAATAGGTATCAGATTTTACTGAACAGGATTGGGTCATCCTAAATGCAGATATTACAACAACAACAACAACAACACAGAAGAGCTTTTAGCAATTTTCTACAGAACCACAGAAGGTAGTCAAATGTTCCATTATAGATTAGGATTAACATTCTCACTTTACTACTAGAAAAATAAAATGTCCCTCACTTAGATTAGTAGCTAGAGGTTTATTTAATCCTACAACAAGTGGATCTGAAAATATCTCTTTGAAGCATGGTTGCGATTTTACTAAGTTAGAATTATTATTATTCTGATTTGAGTTACAAAACAGACCTTGTCACATTAAAGTTTATGACACTTGGAAATATGACTCTTTCAAATAAAGGAAGAATAATTATTTTTCTTTATACTTTAGAAACAGATATAGCAAAGGGGAAGCTGAATTTCTAATTATTTTATATTTCAATGGCTTCAATAATATATGTATGGAGGCAGAATGAACACAAACACTGAAAAATAATTCGTAACTAGAGCAAACAGAGTGAAGGAAAATAGATCTCTCCCTGATCTGAACCCTGGGCCAGCTGAAATCAGCACCACTGCTCGTGACCATGGGATCAAGATGAACCTGGAGAATGTCTCATAAACTGACTGGAAATGTCACATAGTGCTCTCATTTAAGAGTTAGGTTTTCTTGTCTATTAAATTAAAAGAAGTCACAAAAGGGCTAAGAATTCCTTTTCTAAGAGTCCAAAGACAAATAAGATAGTCATTTATTCCTCTTTGCCTGCCTTCTTGTCTTATTTGGCTTCTCATCACAGATCTTTGCGTGTAACCAGGCAACCATATAAAACATCACGTATTTGTTGCAATTAAATATCTTCCCCTTTCAGGTTATCCTTAATACCAAGAGAGGAAACAATGATGCCTCGCAGTCTGATGTTGCCACTCCGATGTGCACTGATGAGAATCTGAAGGTTGTATCTAGTGAGTCTGTCAAGGGCTAGGTGATTCATAACATGTCCTGACACTGACACGTAGAGAACTTTCTAGAATCTGACAGCTCTCTACAAGAAACACATTTCACATTCCTAAAGAAACCTTTAGCTGACACAGTCCCAACACAAGTGAAGAGGGACATCCAGTGGCCAGTCCCATTATTGTTTTCAGACAATCCCCAAGAGGTTAAAAGAGGTCCTGGAATTTTGCGTGTATCTGCAGATATGCAGGTCTATGATCTCTCTAACACTGTCATTTTACATATTGCTACTAAAAAATCCAATTATCTAATTTCATGGTAGGAAGACAAGGAAGGAGGCCCTGTTACAGAGATTAATTTTTAAAAAATCAAAAGACAGAAGATATTTACTTAGATGTCTAGAGAAAGATCTAAAATATGTTCTCATGTGGAAATAAATCAGGAACACATGTATAATATTCCCATGTTGAAATATGTGAGAATTTAGACTCTATTCCAAATAGAAGAAAAAGATTTTTAAAATCCAAAATTTTAAGACCTTTGAGACCTACTCTGATGGCAGCAGTTTGTGTTCCCCTTACTACTTACTATCTTACTTCTTTTACTATACTCAGATTATAAAACCATAGATTACTGAGTAGGTTTAATGAAAGTATCCATGGATCATTAACTGGTTACCTCTCCAGTGGAAGCCATCTCACATCTCAGAATGGGATCAGCATCCCTCAACCGGGGCCAGGAAAACATTGGAGCCTGTCAGAAGAAAGCAGGGAGGAAAAATATGTGAGGGAAAGTCTTAAAATAAATGAGAGGATAAACATGTTTAGTGAATCATCTCTCACAGGATTCATTTAGGCTATGGTAGACAGGTAAAAAAAAAAATCCCTTTGGTCCATGCATCTAACTTGAAAAATATCTTTAAAACTCCATTCCAAGAGTTTCTTGAGCCTTTAGCCAAAAACTTAGGTTAAGTAATCACAAATTATTTCTGTAAATAGGGCTCTTGTGTCCAGTCCAGACCAGAGTTTCTAATCTGGTCTATGCATATTCTTGTTGGAGTGATTTCAAACAAATTCTACTGGGCATTGGTCTCCCCAGACACAGAGTTCAAACACATTTTTTTCCTTGATAGCCTTTTGAAACATTTCTTTTTTGGTTCTGATCATTTGAACTTGCAACAAGCCACCTTGCCAGAAATGGCTGTCTGTAGGCTGACTTCTGAGACATTAAACTGTTGTTGACACCTCTTAAAAGCTTTGAAAAACCTTCTGCTCTGAAACACTTTTGCCTAGAACTTTCATATAAACTAGAATATAGGAGTGCTTACTTTTATTTATTTCTTCAATGCAATTGACTAACAACCAAGCTCTTGTTTCTTACATGTGTACAATTATCTGATCCAGACTGTTCTGAAATTTATTCTGGCACCCCGTCTGAGCTATGATGGGAATTCTAGTTTGGGGTTGTTTCACTGGGTCATCTTAGGCAAGTTATTATATATTTCTGCACTTCAGCTTTTCTATTCTCCATCTGACCACTAGGGTTATTAGAATTGGCAATGAATAATTTTTTAAAAATTAAGATCGATATACAATGATAACAAGACAAGATATAAACTGGAAAATACAGTGCATTTTTTAAAATGTATCTCCGTCAATATTACTTTTAGTTAAAAATATATCTCCATCAATATTACCTTTAGTTAAAAATTATGTATGTATGTCCATATAACAATTTATTGGAAGAAGTAAGTGTATAATCCTATTTATAATATAATATATATATAGAATTCTCCAGTGAAAAAATATTTTTCAGTGCTCACTACCTGTTGGTCTCAAAAACTCCTCTCTCTCCCTCTGTAAATATATATATAAAGTTATATATATAACTTTAACCATTTATGTTTGTGTCATACTCTCCAGAAATAAAATGCCATCCCCCAACTAACAGTGGCATTCATCTCAATACACCACAAAATTCAAGGCATCCTAAATTATTAACTGAAACGAAATTAATAAGTATTTTTGATTCATAGCTTTAACTTAAAGCATCTACCATAAAAGCCAGAAGTCAGAGTCTCAGCTGAAACACAATTATGGTCATTTGAAAGCTTCAGAAATATGTTACTATCACATAAATGCAGCACAAAATAGAAATTAAATTGACTGTGTTCTTCATCTAATAAATTCAAATATATTTATGTAATATTTGAATAGTCCTCATGCCTGTCTAGCAAAGGAGTGAAAAGTCAGAATTATAAACACTCTGTGTATAATCATACTGAGGCATTCAAAGGAGCACAGTGGCTTTATTAGTAAGATATTATTCAAAATACGCAAATATATTGGAAATGAGGGAACAACCCTTAAATTTTCCCCTCCACTTTCTATAAGGGTGCTACCAATTTCATCACCCTCACAGAACCATACACAGCAACTGCGATCTCAAATTTTCAAATGGAAAAATCATATCACCAAAGAAAGTCAGACTAAGTAAGTGGCCAACATGACAGGAATTTAACTTAACCCACAAGGTAACCACTTTTACAAGAGTCGTGTTCCTGAAGACTTGGTGCAGTTAAACCGTGGCACAATTCAAGCCTTGGCCTAACAAACTACAGTGAGGATTTCCTGAATCAAAAAAAAAAAAAATGTGGTACATATACACGAAGAAGAACACAATTATGGACCTCATAGCAACTTGGATGGATTGAGAGTCTATAATACTCTGATTTATCACAGAAACAAAGAACTGAGTACCACACGCTCTCACCCATAAGCGAACCCTGAACATTTACCATAGTACTATAAGAAAGGGATTGGCAGTAGCTAGAAGCATAACATCAATGGGGTACCTGATCTTAAACCAGGCAACGAGGGGATCAAAGGGAGGCCCAAACTTTACCTGTACGATGACCACTTGTATACCTAATCCTAAATTGCCCCCACATCTTTAAAATAAATAAATAACAGAAGAAAAAGAGTCTTATGAACAAGTTTATATCAATAAATTTATAAATTTAGTAACTTACAGAAAAAAAGTATGTCCAGGATTTCTGTTTACCAACTAAACTGGAAAGATCATGTGCCATCTGCATAAATATGACTTATAACTTACTCAACTACTAGATTTTGAAGTTATGTGATTCCAGATTTTTTTTTAATGCACAGTAGTTCACATATAATTGCCCGTAGTGTAACAGCATTGCATTACTCAAAGGAAACAATCTTCATCCAACATTTTAGTAGAAGGCTTTTAAAGTATCAAAATTTTTGGTGACAAATTGTTCTTTTAATTTCACTGGAAGTCATGAAGTGACTGACACAGTTTTGAAAATGTTACCTTAATTGCAACATAGTCAGCAGGAATTATGGGATGATCCAATGTTGGAAGTGGTTTCTCATCAATGTTCTGTCCAATCATCACCTTGGTGGCCACATCAATGAAGTCCACCCCAAGAGTCTTGGAAACAAAGGGGAAGGATCGAGAAGCTCTCAGGTTACACTCAATCACCTGCAGAGATAAAATTCAAAAAGAGAAAGAGGATGGTGAGAGCCAGTAACAACAATATTAACATTCTCTCTGCCACTTGGTTTCCATTTATTATGAACTTGGAGCCAGTTCTCGTTTTGCTATCCCTTTCCTTTTCCTATTCACTGCTTAAAGTTTTTGTAACTGGCTTTCTTTCAGTTGGTGTCTTTGAACTCTGACTTTCTTTCATGCCCTTTCTCCAATTCCATCCACACACACTACTGACAGATTTAGTTTAATGCAGAGCTCAGATAAGGGCATACCCCTCTTGAAAGACTTTGCTGGATTTCCACTAGTATCAGATTAAGTCTAGTCCCTGAAGGTCTTCTATCCTCTTGCCTCTATATGCTTCTCTATTTCCTCTTATACCACTCTCCTGGCCCCAATCTTACTTCCAAAGTTCACCTTCCAATGTTTACCTAGAAAAATGATCTTACTCAACTGAGCTAGTCACTGTCTCCAAAAACGTGCTGTTTTCTCACTTTGTAGATGATGTTCTATCAATGTGTGATAGGCTCTCTACTCTCCTTAACTTGTCAAAATCCCAACCATTCTTTAAGGTCACAACACAAAATCTTCCTTGAAGTACTTTATTATCTACCCACAACTATGAGAATCATACTCAAATAAATGCTCATGCACACATGGGCACCCACACTAGCAAATGTGCTCTCACTGCTCTATAATTCCAATACCATTCTATTTGTACATCCACCAAAGCAGTAACTATATTTTACCTTCTATTACAGTTATTGAAAAATGCATCCTCTTCCCTGTTCTCACTAAATAAGATCTTTGAGAGAAGAGACTGCTTTACATATTTTTGTAGGTACCCTATGACTGCATAGTAGGTAGTAAATCAATATTGTTACTGCTATGGCTTACATGTGATTTGTCCCCGCCAAAACCCATGTTGAAATCTGATCTCCAATGTGGCAAAGCTGGGAGCTGGGCTCAGTGGGGATAGGAGATGAGTTCTTGCTCTCACAGGAATGCATGAATCCCATGAGAGTGGGTTGTTAAAAGGAGTCTGGCTTCCTTGGTTTCTCTCTTGCCACGTGATCTCTGCATGTGCTCATATGCCTTCCACTTTCTGCCATGAGTGGAAGCAGCATGAAATCCTTACCAGATGCCAGTTTTCTAATACTGGACTTTCTAGCCACCAGAATCACAAACCAGATAAACCCCTTTTCTTTACACAAAACAGACCAAGACAGTTACTGATTAGTTAAATGAAGTAGACTAAATTAATTAGGAATAATCTATTTGATTAACTTTTTTTTTTTAGAAAATAGTATCCTCTCGGGGTAAGAAGTAAAGCAGAACTTTAGTGCACGTAATTTATGACTATACATGCAGTTTATTTCATGTTAGCTACTGCACCCATCTGTGATATATGGTAGATAGCATACAGGGATCTTCTTTCCAGTGGAACTGAGTGCTTTACAAAGCTGTGGCTGACATATCCGTGCCACCAAGAGCCTGTGCCTTCAAACAAGGCAGACATTATATGCTGTGCAACATCCCATACTCAAATATGAATGGCTGCGGGGGTCTCAGCTGTTCTGTGGCTGATATTCACAGAAAGGATTACCTGAAGCTGCAAGCCAACATGATCTAACACAGCAGTTCTTACCAAGACATCATTTCCTTTGACAAGAAACTGGACATTGAATGGACCAGAGATGGCAAAAGCCTTTGCAATCTTTCGGGTAGCATCCTTCACCTAGATCAAAAGGATAAAGACACAGTGCTAAAGGGCATGTCTCAGCTACAAAACAAATTTTGAAAGGCACATTACCTTATGTTTAGATTTATTTCATTTCTCTATACAGGCAGCTACATGTACATTAATAACAACGATAATAAGAGGCACTACCAGACTTCTATTAACACAATAGTTCTAAATAGTCACAAAAGGATAGCACAGAAAAGACAAATAATTTTGCAGTATTATTACAGCTGTCAAATTCCCCTATCTACCTATTATATAACCTGGTTTTACATTGATGGTTAAATGAAATCCTGGACTAGTTACTTCAGCACAGAACCTGCAGCCCAAACTCTATATCAATCTAATGACCTACCTGCTGGGAGGTACAAGCCCTAAAATTACATGGTGCTGAAAAGAGACCAGAGAGATTTCTTTTATGCTGCTTTTTGGTTACCCTGGACTCTACAAGAGTAGATATTACATTCAGAAGGAAAAAGTGTTTCCCTATGGGGAGGCCCTGCATGCCACATAAAGGAATCCCTATATTCAACCAGAGTCAGAAAGTTCCTAAGCCAAGAGGGGGCACTGATTACAAAAAGCAAGCACTCCTCACTCATTACACTCACCAGAGTGGCGTAGCACCTTAACTGAGTACAAGAGGAAGTAGAGTTGTGGCACATTGAGCTCTGAAAGATCTGGAAAAATTTGAGTTCTGGAGGTCATTTATCCTGACATGAGAAACTGAAGGGCATCTGAAATCCAGGGCCTTTTTTTCTTTTATGCTGCTGCTACCTCCACATTCTAGAACAATGTAGGACCTTCAGAATTCAGTCCAATATACGACCAGAAAAACATATCTGCCTGGATTCTGAAGGCAGGGTCACTGGAGAAGGTCACTAGAAAGTAGAGCCAGATCTAACATCCCTGAAGACTAATGGGACCTCCTCAAGGATTATTAAGATGATAGGCTCTAAGTGTACACTTAGCAGTGCATTCTGAGTCCTGAGGCAGAGTTCATCATTCCTAGGTAGTTCTTTAAAGGTGGCTCTCAGAGGATTGGTCAAGGGAGTCCAATCAAAATGTACTGGATGGAGGCAAAGGCAAAAGTGGGGAGGGAAAGCATAGGCTTCAGAAGGTTCCCAAGTGACTGCTACAAACCTTCTTTGCCACTCCTAACTGAAAAGCACTGATTTACATGCCCTTCACCGTGAGCGGCCCTCAACCATTGGAATCTCCTGAAGCAAGGGTTCTCTAGCTGCTCTCCCCAGATTGGCAGCAACAGCATCACCTTAGAACTTGCAGAAAATGTAAATTCTGGGGCCCCACCTAGACCTATGAAATCAGAACCTGAGAGTGGAGCCCAGTAATCTATATTTTAACAAACTCCTGACGTGGTTGATGCACACTAAAGTTTGAGAAGCACAGTATGAGCGCACATCCAAATGGGCTCAAAAGAGCAGTGAAGGAAATCGTTACCTTTAAAATACCCAAGTGTCTCAGAGCACAAAAGTTGCCCTCATCATTAAATCTAATCTGCAACATGTCTTACATTGCTACCTAGTTGTTTGCTTGTTTTCCAAACTGAGAGGTTTTTCCCCTCATCTTTTGCTTTTTTCCTTCTACTTTTATTTGTAAGTGTTGACCTTTTCAACGGCTCCTTGGCTGATGGTTTGTGTGGGCAGCATCAGAGTGGCATCTCCTGAGTGGACACCTGCATCTTCAACATGTTCAGAGATGGCATGAGAAATAACCTGGCCAAAATAAGATTTTAGAAAGAATTGTCAGGCACATACTTCCACAAAGCTTCCTGGCCCACCCTTTTGAGCATAACAGACACCGTAAGCATGGACTAGTTCCTTTGCTAGGTTCCTGATGACAGCAGTAGAAAGAGCAGCACTTACTTACCAGGCCTCTCTGTGCGGGGGCAGATTGGCCCTGGGGGCCGCTGAGAGTGGCTGAGAGCTTACCTCTCTTCCACTAATTAGCAGGGGTATAATTAATAGGAAAAGAATAAAATAAGCCAATTCATATTGACTTTTAGGAACAGGAGAGGATACTACAGCTTTTGGGAGGCACTGATGATATCTTTATCTTCTAGACACTGGAAAATACAAGACAATAGGAGAAGTAAATATCTAGCTAGGTAAATGAATGTAGGTAGATGAGAAAGAAGACAAAGAGCTGATCAAGAGATCTATAAACTGAAGTCTGAGAGAGAAGGGAGGTAGGAGGAAAAGATTATTGTTCTCTTTTAGAAGGAAACAAAAGCAATGTAAGAATAAATTATACAAGTTTATACTAGTTTGTGACTTAGGATTTTAAACCTAATTCAGATTCCAAAGTCTATAATCTTAATCAATACAAACTATCTGTTAATAAAATATATGTCCTTGGGAAATTATGAAACTGAGTAGGGGAGAATAATTGGGTGGATACAAAAATACTTCAATAAATTATGTAGATTTGCTTATCAAATGTATGAGTGACATCTGAGTCTCCACCTTCTGTTGTCATTTATGAGCTCTGTGACCTGGGCAAAGTGCTTTATCTGTTTGGTCCTGGCTTCTGGTAAGATGAGAGTAACAATGACACCCGTCTCATACAACGGCTGTGAGGGTAAGAGAGAACACACATGAAGTGTCTCACATGAGACCAAACTTGACCTAAAATAAGAGCTCTTTTTTTTTTTTTTTTTTTGGTGTAGTGTCTAGAAAAAGGGATATAATCGCCCCACTAAATGAACAATCATAATTTACCTGAAGTTCTATGCTCATTTTCGAGTAGGACAGTTTGAAAACTATGTGAATAACCTGGAACATTTCCCAAAGAAGGAACAGGGGATGGTGTGCAATGGTTGATGTCTGAGAGAAGCTTAGGGCAAGAGCAAACCCTGGCAACCTACAGCCCGATCAGGTCAACAGACCAGCATTACTTTACCAGAACAACATAGAAAGAGTAAGAATGTCTCTAGGCCAGCCTTACTGTCTCAACTTACAAATAGGTACAATCACCTTCCTCTTATTTTATATCTCAATCTTCAAATGCTTAAAATCTTGAAAAGGAGAGAGATTACACTTGTGCTCAGAAATTCAGGAAGTCAGGGATAAGAGTTCCAGGGAAGCAGACCTTAGTTCAAGGAAAAGAATACCTGTGATTTCAAAAAAAAAAAAAAAAACCACAATACATATCTCATATCTCACAATATGTTGTGCTTTGTATCACTGAAGAGTTTAAAAGACCACAGATGACCACCTTCCAGGGATGCTGTAAGGAAAATTCCTGTCCTGGGCTGGAGGGCTGGAATAAATTGTCTCTAAGGTGCTTCAACTCAAGATTATATGATTCTGTGGTAATTACACACCAGTACAATTTTTGAAAAAAAATTGGATGAAAAAAAAGAAAAGATTTAACATCTTCTGTAGTGTTTTGAAGACCTTGAAAAGTAGAAGATGAAGGCTAACTTCTTATTTTTTCCTTAAAACAAATAAAATGGCATGGAATCCCTACAACATAATTCCTTATAATTTAAGATAAATCACAAATGCCTTATTAACACAACTAGAAAACTAAAGTTAAACATTCTTCACATTTTCATTTCTCCCTGAAGTTGGCAGCCTTCCTTGTATTAGCATACAAGTATGATATGGTAAGTCAATTTTATGTTATTATCCTTATTCACTCTACTCTGGTTTTTTCCTTTATTACCCCAATAAAAAGAAGAAGGGTGGAAAATGAAAAAAGAAGAAAAAAAAACAGGGATTCAATTAGGAACTTCAGAAAGAAAAGTATTGGCTGTTTTCATAATATCCATTGAAACATAAAAGGAAAACCACAGACAAAAGAAAATGAGAGAGAAAAATCTATTCAAAAAGAATGATGAGTACAGGATGATAATTAATTTTGAATATCATCAAAGGGAAATTCTAACAGTATGAAACACAGGAAATATGATACCCATGACACATCAACTGAATTATCAGAGAATTTGATTTTTTTTTATCTGAGCAGCTCCTCTACTGGTATTGGAGACCTGTTTTATTGATATCATAAATTCTAATAGGCAAATATTTCAAGACTGCTAAGGACAAAAAGTTGATGGGAAAGTGGGAATGGGGAAGATGGGAATAAAACACTTACCCTTCCATCTTTGCCAACAGCATCCATTTCTACTTCCCGGGCTCCCTCAACAAATTTTGTCAGCACCACTGGGTGCTCCTGTCACCATGGAAAACAGAGAGACAGAACCTTTAGTTTTATACATATAGCGTCAATTAAGTCCTGCCCCTTAAGGAGATATCAGGGTGATACTTGTTTAAATAACTCATGGTTAAACGTACCTCACAAACTCATTAGCCAGTTTGTGCTGTGACAATAGGGTCATCCTCTGCTTACAATGAGAGACAGAGGGTTTTTCTCCAACCTTGAGTGCACAGAAAACTGAACATGAGTTCTGAAATCTCAAATATAAGCATCTAGTCTAATTAGAGAAAAGAGGGGGCTAAGTAGGAAGCAGAAGGTGGGTTCTTTCTCCACCAGAATCATGAATATTTCTCCACCTTATCTATAATTTTATACTATTGTTGGTACAGATTCTTTCTCTCTTCCTACCCTCACCTGTTCTAAGCACTGCAAATTCTCCACATGACAATTATAGAAGAATGAAAGTAGTGTTTTATTTTGGTTTTGACAAAATCCTTTGTTAGGAATTGATTTGTCTTCTATCACTTCTAGAGTATGACATTTGAAATTGTCAAATCAACCATTTTTCTTTATTAATCTTAAGTCATTCTTTCCTTCTTGGCAGTTTCAGACCCCTCTTCATTCTTGATGTGCTTGCCACACTCAGCTCCTCCATGGGCAGGGTTGGGATGCCCTCCACAACCTGACTGCCACTTGTGTTTTTCCAGACTAAACACGAAGTTGACTGAAGACCTCAAAGGTGTAATTATCTTCTCTGTACCCTGGGCTTCAGCAACCTGGGCCACTTGTTTTCTTACTAGGCCCTGTGTTCACCTGCCTCCATGACTCTCTTACCCATGTGCATGCTATCTCTTTTTCCCAGGTTCATCTTTCAAATTCCAATTCATCCTTCAAGGTTTTAGGCCAGATGCTACCTTCTCTGAATATCTATTTTTCCTCTGACCACAAACCCCTTTGACCACTATCATCAAACTCATCACTATACACCGTTGGCCTTCATAAAAACACTTTCTTTCTTTGATGTCTGTAAACTACATTTTCATGCTTCTTTCTTAGGCTCTGTCATGGTTCTTTCTTGTCCATTCAGGGCCTGAAGGTCCTTAAATTCCTCTAGTGTCTGTTTCTTCTATACTGATTCTTTCCATCATCAAATATCTTTTTTCCTTTTTTCTTTTTTTTTTTTTTTTGAGTTGGAGTCTCACTGTCGCCCAGACTGGAGTGCAGTGGTCACTCCCGGCCACCGCAGCCTCGACCTGCTGGGCTCTGGCAATCCTTCCGCCTCAGCCTTCCAAGTAGCTGGAACTACAGGCGCGCGCTACCACGCCCGGCTAATTTTTGATTTATTGTAGAGATGAGGTCTTGCCAAGTTGCCCATGCAGGTCTCGAACCCACGGGCTCAGGCAATCCACTCACCTCAGCCTCCCAAAGGCGCGGGATTACAGGCTGAGCCACCGAGCCCGGTGCATCATCAAATATTTAACTTAAATGATGTGCTATTTATTTCAAAATCTATATTTACATCTCTATCTCTAGCCAAAAATATTTTAACTATTATTATTTTAAATGATAAATGATATTAAATTTTTTTTAGTATTAGACATATTTTTTAAAATACTTTACTAAGTAGACATCCTGTGAGGTCTAGTGTTCCAAGCCCACAAGAGAGGACCCCTGCCCCATCACTCGCATGAGACCAGCTGGGTACAGTTTCTGGCTTCTCAAAAGGGGAGTGTGGTAAGACCCCTGGCAGGAAATGATATGGAGGGAAGGACAGCTGGTTTGCCCTCCAGAGTGCATTGGTGAAAACTGGCCCACCGGAGAGATTCCCTTCTCGGTTACCTGATGTTCATACAAACAGAAATTCAAAATCTGCTTGGTTTTCTGTTTTTACCCTCTGCCCCTTCCCATTCTTCATCTTTATCCACTCTCTTCACTGCCCAAACATCCTTAGGGAGCAACTATCATACAGATGGGGGATCAGTTTCACGTGTGCAGGAACAATCTGCACTCTTTCTTCCTCTTGGAAATGCCTCTGATTTCGCTCTTTGGTTCCCTCCAAAGTCCACTTGCCTAACATCAAACTCTTTTCTACGAGTTGTTCCTTTTCTTTTTCTTTTTATTCCGACTAGCTTTTGAAAGCCTTTAAAAGGAAAACATTACTTTTATTCTCTATAGTACAAGGTCTGCAGATCGATATCCCCACTGGGTAAATCTTAAATGGATCACACTGAGGTAACGCTGAAGGAGAAAGTAAAAGCTGGGGGCAGTGAAGGAAGGTGGCAGAGTCACTACAGTCTGATAAACACTTGTATTACTCACAAATGGAATGTGCCAAAATGGAAAAAAAAAATACAAACAAAATAATAGTTGAGTGAGGGGACTTATGATTAAAGTGGCATGTTTGACTAACGCCAAGTCCCCAGATGTGAAAATTAAAAATCAGGAATGCTGTTGCTGGTTATTGGGGAGCATGGCTGGGCAGCCCTTGAGACTGGGAATCCCAGGAATACCATGACCAGCATCTAACCCATGAGAGGAACCAAAGCGCTCATCCTTTCAGACTCCTGAAGCCAAAAATGTATACATCTCTGTTTTGATCAGATATGCAAAGGGCTTCCTCTTCTTCCACCAACTCTAAGAATCTAGATAAAATTTCGTGTTTTTGAGTTTTCTCATTCTCATAAGTAGGAGATCGGTGGGTAAAGGGGGGAAAAACTCACCCTAGCAACACTGTGTGGGGAAAAAAAAACCAGCATACAAAACAAGGTAGCAATTCAGAGAAGAGATAAAAGTGACTAGGAGGAGACTGGATACTACCTGAGAAACTCTAGTGGCCTCTTCTAGAAATTTCTTCATCTCATCCTCAGAGAATACCACATTCATGGCAGACCCACTGGAAAAGATGGGTGGGGAAGCATATCAGGTTGATGCTAGTGTGCAAGACTTGACTAATTCTCAGAACAGTCCAGGCAACCTCAAGTTCCAGTCCGGGCTGAGTAAAAAGGTACCTTTTTCTAAATTGAGACTTTACTCCATTTGATCACCAGGACAATCAACCAAAGTATAAAGTTGCAGAAGCTGAGGATGGAGGAAGGCAGTGAGACCCGTAATAATGTCCACAGGGAACTCTGGTAGCTGTGGAGATTGTACTTCAAAGTTTATCCTTTCTGACATTCTTTTTTCAAAATCTACTGGTTCCAGGTAATTCATAAGCCTTCACAGGATTCAACTCAGAACCTAATTTCTCTAACCTGTTTTTTCAGAGTTAATTACCGACAGCCGATTTTAACCCACCAGCAGGTTGTCAAAGCAGGTTATGCTACTACCGCAACCGATTGCAAAAGAATCCATTTTTTAGTACCATTTGCAAAATGCAATGTACACTATCTGACAAAAACTTTTCAACTGTGTCCCTCATTTTAAATACTTGCAAAACAAGGCTATCTAAAATCAATATACTTGAGTTTTGACATTTTCAAAATGGAATGGGAGGAGGAAAGAGGAACGATAAGAGGAAGTAAGGAAATAAGAGAAAAATATGACTTTCCCTTTGCTTTTAAAAAGTAGCATTTTCTTTACCTTTTCTAATCTGTTACACATTTCTCTTTTTTAATGTTTTAAAATTTATTTTGAATTGACAAATAATTGTGTATATTTATAGAGTACAATGTGATGTTTTGATCTATGTATACATTGTAGAAAGATTCACTCAAGCTAATTAACATTCCATTACCCCACCAATTTATCATTATATTATAAATTTCTGCATAAAGAGCTTTCAATTGCTTCCTTTGTTTAAGAGAGGACGGTGAGAGCAATAACACTAATAATTCAGAGTATAGAAAATTGAAACAAAGGTATAGATTGCAAAAATGGGAAAGAAAGTGCAACAGACAAAGCTTTTTTTCCCAATCCTTCCCTAAATGTGTGCACGGTATTTAAATTAATTTGCATTAATTCCTCAAAGAAGTAGTATTATGAGACTGTAGTTTATACAAAATGTCATTTAAATAAAAAGCAAAGCCTTCCACCTCATTTGAAATTTTTCATTATTTGAAAGACTCCCATCTCAAATTCCATTTACGCTTTCAAATTGTGCACAGCAAATTGTGTTTGTCTTATTATCCCCTGTTCAGTGAAGTAGTTTCTTACATGTGGCAACATCTGAAGGAAGGAAGTAATAATTCACAACTTCTTTTATGATAGAACTTAGTTTCAAAGTTTAATATAAAAGATCCTCTTTGCCCCTGTCCCTTACCATTATCATTCATCTATTTAAAAGAATCTAATCTCAAAAACTCAAAATTTCAAAACAAAGACACTACCAGAAGGTGCTGACAAGAGTCAAAGATAAGCTGTCATTTCTGGGTGTCAGAAAACAGATGTGCTGGTGAGAGACATTCCAAATTGTGTGTGGTGTTTAAATTGTCCTGCTCTCGAATGTAAATCTGCCCTCCCTCAGTTTGGCAAGGAGATGCCTGAAGCTACGCTTCTAGACGTAGGATTCTAGTCTCTTCCTATTGCACTGGACCTCAACTGGCCGTAATGGTTTTTGGACAGTTGGTAGATCACAAATTATAACACACAGAAGTCTAGTGCTATTAGCACATAGCATGCATTTCTGTATCTCCTGATTTTTAAATCGTTATTTTAGAAAACAATATATACTATTACCTCAAAACATAGGAAGGTCGCAACAAGCAGGGGTAGCCCACAGACTTTGCAAATTCCAGTGCTTCATTCTAATTAATAGAAACAACAATGATGAAAAGCATAGATAGTTAAAATATGCAGTAACATTGCAGAATGGTATTGCTAGATCGTGTGGTAACCTAACTTGTTTTTCTTTCTCTCAAAAGACACCATTAACATGTAAATTGGACATTGAAATACACAAACATATTCCTAGCCTCTAATTCTAAATATCAAATCTAGTTCAAAAACAGTTTGAACTTCTTTTCATTGTCTGAATCTTAATGTGAATACGACTATCAATTTAAAATCAGCCTTTAACTGCAATCATGGAAATACAACAACTTTAAAGTAAATTCACTAAGCATTGTTCATTCTGTCTGTCCTGTAGTTAACATTTCCAACAGTTAAAATTCAGGTTACATCTGTTCAAAAAAAAAATTAAAAACTGACACTTGTTTGGTTGTCTCCTTACCAAAGTATTAACAGCTTTCCATGGTGCCTGAGCCACCTTCAGCTCATCCAAGACAGCTGAGAAGATGGAGCGATCCTCAGCCCTGTCGATCTGCAGAGGGCTTGTGCCCATGATCTTGACACCATTTTTGTACAGAGGAACTGCCAGGTTGTTTGGAATCTGGCCCCCAACTGATATGATGCAGCCACCACATGCCTGGAAAAGACATCCCAATATCAGCCACTGGAGTAACTTTATTATGAGTGAACAATGGCACTCACACTGCCTCCATTTCCTTACTGACGCTGCTTAGCCTGACTGTGATATTTTCTTCTATCAGTGAATCGTGAAATTATGCCACAAAAGTGATACATGGACATAGTTTTGATTTTCCAGGCAAATAGATGCTAACATCTATGTAAGACATCCATACAACTACACGTAAATATCATGTGTGACATTTGCATGGGTGGTAATTGGAAAAGTAAATCAACTAATAAATTTTCACCACGTACTCTATGCTATCTATAACCAATTAATTTCTGGACTACTATTGTAAGTTCCTGACTGGATACAGATTCTCCTTCTAACACTCACCTTTGTTGTATCCCTCCACCCCAGCACTTCATTCAGATTAAGCATCTAAAAACCCGCTTTATCAAGTAACTCCTATACTCAAAGTTCTCCAGAGTTTCTCATTGCCTAGAGGATAAAGGATTAACTCTTGGCCCTCTGGACACTTACGATTTTCCTGTCTTATCCATCATCATCCCTCTCGACCTCGACTACTCAACTCATTATCCCCACTAGCTGTTCTTCCTAGCTGTTGTTTCCTTTCTCCTCTCCTCTTGCCAACCTAACCATTAACCACCCCTTAACAAAACAGTCTAGATCTCACCTCCCACACTGATGACTTAGCCCACCATCCTCTCTCCTTGCTCCAAACTTGGCACCTGTCTCCAGTACTCAGTAACTGATTTTAGTTCCCATTTCCTTATCACTTGCTTTACAAGCAGTGCCAGAATCTTTAGCCTTAATCTGGATGTTTGATTACTATAAAATTTTCTTACTTAAACCCAGATCTCTTCTTAAGGGTCAAAACTTCAAGACTTTTTTTTTAAAAAAAGACGTCCTAGTTCCTTCTGTGTACCACCACTTCTCCCTGCCAAGTTTCAGTCCTCTTATCTATAAAATTGGGCCTACTTCAGAAAGTTGTCATGTAGATTAAATAAGAAGATAAATATTAAAGGTCCTATATGCTGTAAGTATATAAATAAATAAGACATGATTATTAATACCAAAAAAGGTATAATATCTGATGAGCGATTGAGCTTAGCAAAATTTTTGTTTGCCCTAATGACCCACTAATGACTATTAGAAGAATTGCTGAAGTAGACAATATGTGACAAATGTGTCTCACCATTACTTAAAATCATTGTAAAATACTCTTATAAGGGATGTAGCTAATTTCTTTCTGATGAGAGCAATTATGGTACTGCAAAAACAAACACTATGCAATTGAGTACTTAAAGGCATTGTAAACAGTTTTGAAAATAATAATCCACTGTTCTGCATATTTATAAGTGTACAGAAGCTATTTTTATCATCTCGAAATATGTTCAATACATATTTGTGTAAAACCTTTAAAAAGAAGTATTTTCTTTCTATAATAATCTTTTTATTTTCTTATTGCTTATGTTATTAGCAGTGCTGTTAATGTTTTAGAGGCCTAAAAACAAATTTTTTGTTAAATGCATACATACAAAAAGTTTCTTATGCAAAAGACTTAAAAATATCTTAAAAGTTGAGGAAGCAATAGCAATTAATGAGCAAAAGTTGAAGTCAATTGGACTAAATAGGAGCTGAAAGTTGGATTACAAGCCCTTAATTAAAAAAATATATCAACATTTTTCAAAATGACTGTATTAAATTGATTTCTGTTTTTCAAGAAGCAACAACTTTGAAAAAAGCAATAAGATAATAGCTGCTATTCTTTGCCAAGGACTCTACTATGTAACCTTGGGCCTCTGTTTTCACCTCTATAGTATCCTTCTGAGGTGATTATTACCTATTCACATCTTACAGCTAAAGAAACTGAGGTTCAATGAAGGTGATGACTTGTCCTTATCTCTGATCCAGCAAATACATGTACAGAACTTGTATATGGACTCAATAGATTGTAAAGGAGTGATGCTCAAGTAATAAACAAATATTTGATTCTTAAGCTAACTCTACTTTTCTGGCTGATTTCAGAAGTGATTAATGTTCAAGGATAAGAGAAAAGCTATTTCTAGAACATTCTTTTGGAAAAGTAGTAGATAGAAAAACTTTCTACCAAATTCTCATTATTGATCTCCAGAATCAGAGATCATCACTGAGGAGACAAATCATGCCCACAGGAATATTTAAGAGTAACAATGTGATGATGTAGTGCACATTTTGCCCATACACCAAAAGGAATTCAGCATGAGAACAAGTTTGTATAATTAAGTTAATACAGCACAGTTTCATAGAAGAATCCAATCTTAAATTAGCCCCAACACCAAGCACAGGACTCGTAGGTACATAGGGATGGAAATCATAATTATCATAATCACTTATGCCTAAATCGTTTCAAGAATTCTACTGAAATAAAATATTCTAAATTTCAGATGTTGTTTTATAGATTTCTAAAGTATTTAGAAAATATTAGGTTCCCAAAGTTTCATTGATCTTACCTAGATGTGCTTGTATCTTTTTTACCCATCTTAGTTTTCTATTTTTAAACCCAATATCTCTAAGCTAACACTGCACAAGAATATTTCTGAAACAATATCCAAGCCACAATCACACAAGAAATTCATTTTCAACAGAAAATAATTAAAAGGAAATACCTCAAACTTACTTGAGAACTTCTTAACTTCTCCTAGCCACTAATCATCTTGGTCAGTTCTTATTTTGATGAACAAATTAAATGCTGTACTATAGAATGGATGTAATGTAAGAAAATTTGTCTTGCTAACAGATACAGCATTTGCCTCATTGAAAATGGCCCTGATTTTTGCAATGTTATGGATTATCTCCCATTTACAAAATTCCACTATCTCTAAAGTTGCCAATGAGAGGATCATGCCTTATGTTTTAATAATTTACATTTTGGTAAAATATGTTTACAGTCTAGGCAGAATCTTAGGATTGCCTTTAATTACAATTAAACTAGAGATGAATCCCAATTCTGTCTAGAGTCTTGCATTCTCTATGAGTTTTGCCTACCACTAATTAATGTCTGTCATTAGTTCATTAATGCAACTCAAGTTTTGTTACAGGCGTACCTTTGTCCATATTTACACATAGACATCATATTCTTATGATCGCCTACATAACATTTTAAATTACCTCTTAATATATAGTAACACTATACTTTAAAATGCCAATTAGTTTCAAAGAAGGGCCGACATTTCTTTCTGTAATGTTGGTTTTTATAGTAAAAAAATCTCATTTATAGCCACGTATAACTGTATCCAAAAGCAGTCATAGAAGTCTTTAATCTTTCCTTAAACCATTTCATGAATAAATAATTATGTGAAAAATTCGTGCTGCTATTGTCTATCTTGCTTTTTAATATTTAAAAATGTATCTGATGTTTTACATATTTATATCAGAGGTCCCAATTTTATTGTTAATATCTTGAATATGGGAACCTGTTTTTTATAGTTGTGTATTATGCCAAATCTGGCATTTCATTTACAAGAGACTCAAGAAATATTTTGCACAATACACTAATTTTGATGCCCACCTGTGTATCTGAAATAAATATTAAGGAGTCATTAAAAAAAACTCATGTCAGAGAGAGAACCAAAAGAAGTGCATATCCTATTTAATGGATCAATGTTATTATATTACAAGATTAGTAGGCCAGGCCCAAATACACAACTATGATTATACATTCATCCTAAATTTGTCTATTTGTTTAATACTGAAAAAATCATCACACTTTGCAATCTGACTTCAACAATATATTCTATGCTAACTTCACAGTACCTGCATACAGCATGCTTTTACATGCATATGATTCATTCGTTAGAAACATAAAGCACAGAGAACTTAAATAACTTGCAGAATTCACTGAGGTTTCTAGTCAAAATTAGAATTTAAATATTGTGGCTGCAATTCAGTTCTTTTTTTTTTCTCTCTCTCTGTGGCCATATTTTACTCACAGTGATGATTCTCTGTGATAAGGGATTAACTGAATCACTCTAAGATTTTCCGGTATTTATTCTTTTAATTGTAAGATAACTTATTCAACAGATTTACAGTAACCTACAATCGTAGGAATCCTCATTGAAGACACACTCAACAATACTCATTGAGGAGACATAACTGGAGAAACCAACTGTAGGTAAGGGCTATAAAAAAAGCAAACTCATTCAAAATGGACTCATTGATCTTAAACTTAAGACTGCTTCATCTCGTGGCACAAGAAATTAACTAGCATCTGTAAACGATCGATTCTCTTCTGGAACTGTTCATCAAACCATATCGCATGAACTAGAAAGAGACTATTCATTGTATTTCCAGATGACCAGCTCAATCATTCTGCAAAATATTTCTGAGGGGCCATCTTGTAATAGTTTATATGTGGCTGGCACATGTTACCAAGTAGAGTTTTCAATATAGCTAGATCCTTTAGAAAGAAAGAGTGAATTTTATATTAAAAATAATCACTCTGTGTCAGGACCTCAAAAATATAGGTCTGGAGTGACTTTTTAGAGTTTCACTACAAAATTAGGCAATGGGAAGCACTGGCAGCTCTTTCTCCTAAGGGTAATTGCAATATAAATAAAAATAACTGTATACATAAATATATATATATATATATATATATATATATATATATATATAAAGGATGCATTGCATATACATTTCTTCTTTTTTTCTCTCTTTTCTGTTTTTTTTGGGGGTTTTTTTTTCCTTTTTCTTTTTTACCTCCTGGTGGTAGATGTCTAGGATTCTCTCCAAAGACAGCTCTTCAAAGTACAGTTTGTCACACTCATCAAAGTCTGTGCTCACAGTCTCAGGGTTGCAATTCACCACAACTGTCTTCTTGCCAAGTTGACGCAGTGTGCGGATACTGGAGACAGCACACCAATCAAATTCCACACTACTGCCTGCAGAGACAATGAGATTGGGAAAAGGAGTAAGAGAAACATCAAGTTACAACACAAAGAGAAGCAGAAATATATCACCAGTCAGTTCAGGCTAAGGAAGTCAATACCTTTCCATTCAATTTGTAAAACTCCAAGATATAAATTTCAAACCCTTGACACATACCATACTAATAAGAAAATGGGAACTAATTAAACAGCAATGAAATGTTGGCTTGTTTCATGTGCTAAATTCTGCAATAAGAAATCTCTATATCTGATGCATTCAGAACCTCAATGTGAATGGGAGATAATGTTAATTTTTAATTATAAATATATCCTCATGTGCTGCAAAAAATTCAAAGTGAACACAATGGCCTCCAAATACACAAAAATAGTTAATCTAGTTATCAGAATACTTGAGTTCCTGTTTCAGTTATTCCACCTAATACCTTTGAATTCAATGTTTGAGGGTTAAACTTAATGATCCCTGAGGTACCTCGAAACTCTGACGTATCTTGATTGATGCAAAAGTCCTATTCTTTCCAAGCATATCCTTTCAAACTTGGCAAGGTCACCACATGCAGAGTGAGTGACCATCTGTAAAGGAACCTGAAGTACAATAGTGATCTAAAACCTCAAAGTATCACCCATACTGGAATGTCATAGAATTGAAAGTCCTGGAACTTATACTAATTCTCTGTATCAGAACATTGTCTTCTAAAAATTCTTGTCAAAATATGTTATTCAAATATAATGTCATGTTCATTGTCACTATCAAGCAAGTACACACTGTATTAGCAGTTTGACTAGTCTTCCCTGGATCCCGATGTAATGCAGAATTGTTGCATAAATTAGGTAACATTTGAAAAGGAGGAAAAGTTGGTCCTGAGAGGAGACAGGTAGATGCTGGTGAGGTGTTCAAGACCATTTAGCTATGAGATAACTGCTTTGGTCTGAATGTGTTCCCCCAAAATTATTTGTTGGAAACAATCTCCAATGCAACAGTGATGGAAGGTGAGGCCTTTTAGGAGGTATTTATGTCTATTCATGAGGGCTCTGTCATATTAAAAGGGCTTGATGGAGGAAGTTTGTTCCCTTTGTGCCCTTTTGCCTTCTGCCATGTGCAAACATAGTGTCCCTCCCTTCTGAAGGATGCAGGGTTCGAGGTGCCATCTTAGAAGCAGAGACCTAATTCTCACCAGACAACTGGTCCTCTCAGTACTTGATCTTGGACTTCCCAGTCCCCAGAACTATAAGAAATACAGAACTGTTCTTTATAAGTTACCCAGTCTCAGGTATTTTGTTATAGCTACACAAATAGACTAAATAACACTTTTGGCCTATCTAAAAAGTTGGCCAAAGATTGGTAAACTAGCATAACCTGAAACACTTGGGTTGATTGTAAAAACTAAAAGAAACTATGCTCAAAGTAACAAAGTAAGACTACATACATTCAAATCACATGTTTTATTATTTCCATAATATTTTTATGTCTTGCAGAAACTAATTATTAAATATACTTGTTGACTAATATCACTGTCCATTTAAATACATACCTTGCAAGTATAATTTATCATGAATGGTTATTAATTCCTAATTTTAATTGACTGGGGGAAAATGTCACAATCCCTGATGAACATGTTTTAATTAGCTTATGTAACGCTTTGCCCATGCACCAATGAGACAAGATCTTTGCATTTGATATAAACAAAAATCATATGTTAGGTCAGAGATGGTATCTGCAATGTAATTTCTGGCTAATGTATAAATCTTTGAATAAATACAGATACTCATGAAAAACTATGTCGGGAGAGAAAAAGTCAAAGTCTAATCCATTTCCCAACCCTAGTGAGAGGTTCAATTTAGTTGCAATAATAAAGGAATAACATAGTGAAATGAAAAGATGGAATTTGTACTTAAGACCTGCATTTGAATCCCACTCTACCACTAAAAAGCTAGGTTTTATGTTTCTGAGCCTCAGTTTCCTAGTTGACAAAACATTTATTATAACACTTATTTGACATAGTTCTTAGAATAATTGAATTAACATGTGGGCAGGGTTCTATATAAATTGTAATGTCCAATGCAAATAAAATTTATCACTTTACCAATGTGATATGGACCACAGCCCAGCACCATCATTCCATGATCATCGAATTTGATATCATGCTCCTGAAGGGGGAAAAAAGGAAGATGCAGAAATTATTATGTGTTTTATCCCATTTAATTTAACTATTTGTCCTATCTTTAAGTGTGTGTTTTTTGTTCTTCCTCTTGTTCACCTGATTCTCTGGGAAGTGGTAAATAAACAGCATTATATAAGCTCTCTGCGTATTTGTAAAATATAGATTTAGCTTAATTTGTTTAAAGTAGTCATGCGAACATAGCATAATTGTATGCTCATGTAATCATTGCCTTTATCATTTTTTCCAATTGATTTCATTATCTTAAGGTAGTTCTTAAAACACTGAGTACAGAAATACACCATTATCTGACACACATGATGCCATGTTTATTATTTAGATAACCAAAGATATAACATATATGTATATTTCCTGATGTGGACAATCTACTAAATCTAGAACTCTCTGGGCACGGCAGTTTGGCAGCTCCTACCTGACCATTGTAGGTAACATAGAGGTAGTTTGTTACTGATGGGTATTCTGCAGCCAGTGTATCAATCTGCAAGAGAAAATAAATAAATAAAATACACAAATAAATAAGAATTTTATTCTCTTTCTCTATTTATTTTTTTGAAACTATATCCTTTGTGCTACATTTTTGTTCCTTTAATGCCCATTACTGTAAAGTACAAAGACAGAAAGAGGTATATACAATATTTTTCTAATTCTGAAAATGAGAGAAAAAATAATGATATGGTCTAGTTACCACCTGAGCAATAAATGGTCACAGACACCCCAGGGGATTGTTGGATCACTACAGTAGTGCCTTTCATAAACACAACAAAGTGATCCTATGGTCAACTGGTTACTAGAAAGACTTACCCTACCAGCTGCCTAAAACAGCTGTGCATCAGAGCAAAATGACCTATATGTAAGAAAGTCTGTGGCTTCCAAACTAATGCACAGGATTTAGGTTGCCTATGGCACTGAGCTAAGAGATGACACAAATACCATAAGCCATAGGGGATGGAGGCAGGGAGAACAGGATCTCACTGAACATATTTGGAAATCAATTCAACTCTCAAGGCCCAGTAGTTCAGCTTAATGAGCAAGAATTTAGGGCCAGCAGGGCAAGCTGGCGTAAGGCAAGCGAGAGAGAAGATAGTAATTGCTGAGCAGAAAATATTTAGCTTCAAGCTTGAGACCTAAAGATACGCATGTTCCCCCGAGCCCACAGAGAAAAATCAATAAATTTAAAGGACAAAAACCAGCTGGTGGTACTTTACACCCAGACATTCCTTCCATTAAAGGCCAAAAAAAAAAAAAGAAAAAAAAAAAAAATCACACCAGCACACCTACAAACGTTTATGTGTGATTGTCATGAATACTATATTAGGTCATTATGCCCAGCCCTATCACAATGAATACTAAATGAACCATAATGATGGGGCACTTAAAATAAAGTATTACCCTGTAAAAAGTTAGTGCCAAAAGTGATAACTATTACTTTTGAGAGGGTCAGGCATCTTGCTAGGGTATTTCAAGTCCTTTTACGCTCAGGCTTTCTCTCAGACATATTTGAACACAAGTCAAAAATCCAAGAAAATCGGATACTCTTATCTTTACATCCAGTGTTCCTTCATCTTTTCCCTTTTAAGCATGAATTAATCCTGTGCTGAATAAAATTGGTGGCACCATGGACATCAACTGGGCAAGCATAGTCACTTTCTAATCCCACTTCTCTTTCTATTCACAATGACTTTTTGAATTGGTGCCTACATTTCACCAAAGAAATCTTGACAAGAAAGGGAATGTCTTTACCTGTTTAACCCAAGGGTAGATGTTTTTCTTTAACCTCAGCTCCCTTGTCTGGGCCTCAGTCAGTCCTAGGCATTTTGAAATCTGCTTATCTGAGAACCCAATCTGCTTTGCCCTTTTCAGGGTTTCTTCTGTAATGGACTCACTAGGATTTAATGGAAAAGAGAGATTCACATTTAGACAAAACGCAATCAAAAGCAGTTAAGTACTCAATTTCAAAAAATGCTAAAGTATCCTTCTTTCCCACCTTCAAACATGTTTAGGTCTCCTTATCTTTAAAATACACAAATAAGTAGCCCACTAAGTCTTCCAGCCTCAGTGAAGTCTTCTGCATTTGCAAAGCTGACCTTCTCTGTGATCTCCTACTTTTACCCACCATGGACAGTCTTCCCTGATTGTTTCCTTTAAAAATGGTATCTGTATTTAGTGGTCTAATAAATTTGCTTGTTCAGTAATAACCAGGGACTTCCTTCTATAAATCCAGGAGCCTTTTCTCAATTTTCATTTTCTTTAACCTGTCATCATATGACCCTTTTGATGTTCCATCTTTAAAAAAATATCTCCTCTGGCTTCTACTAAGTTGTTTCTCATCTTATTTTATTACTCACAACTACATTGACTGTTTTTGTTTTGTTTTGTTTTCTTCTCAAGGCTCTACCTTCTCTTACCCGCTGTAGACTGGCTGCCTCCTCTCCCTTTCTAAATTTAACCACTGTCATGGACTCAAGTAGCCTAGCCGGCCGATTATTCCCAAATCGGGGCCTATTTTCCAACATCTGACCTATGTTCTGGGTCTTTATGCACATCTTTGAAAATCATCCTCACGTGGGTGCCCCAACATTGTATCACACTAGGTATCCTCTTCACAGACTGCCTCTGTTTACTAATATCCCACACCTGGCTATGTTGAGAAGATAGTTTCGTGATTTTATTTGCTACTCAAGCTAGATTTTTTTCTCATTTTCCCCACGCTCATTTCTATAGTGTAGACTTCGTGTTGTTTCTCTCACCTGTAACACCTTTAACATGTATATCACCTACACTTCTCCCTAACCCCTAGCAACCCTTAAAAGTTAACTAAAGCCAAGCCTCATGCATGAAGCCGCTCACTTTGCCCACCCTGATCTTCCAGTGATTTCACTTGCCTCTCTTACTTGGAGCCATGGACACAGTCAGAACTATACAGATTAGCAATGCATTATCACGTGATATCTTTAGTGTCTCTTACCTTTTGTTCACCAACCAGATTATTTCCTGCTACATTTAAGTTCCATGAAGGCAAATAATGCATTTGGTTCATTTATCCGTTAATTCCCAAAGCCTAACACATTATCCGGCCCACAGAGAGCATTCAACAAATATTTATAAATATAAAGAAGTAAAGGATAAATATAAATATATAAATATAATGTGTATATAATAAATGTAAAAAAATGTATATGTAATATATGTACTATAAAATGAATATAAATATAAATATAATTTTGATATAATAAATGAAAAAATATAAGTGGATGAAGAAAACTACAACTCTGTAGGGTAATTTTTTTTTTTTTTGAGTCAGGTTCTTACTCTGTCACCTAGGCTGAAGTACGGTGGCACAACCATGGCTTACTGCAGCCTCCAACTCCTGGGCTCAAGCAATCCTCTTGCCTTAGCCTCCCAAGTAGCTGGGACTACAGTCATACCCCACCATGCCTGGCTAATTTTTTAGTTTTTGTAGAGATGAGGTCTCACTATGTTACCCAGGCTAGTCTTGAACTCCTGGACTCAGGTAATCCTCCTGCCTCAGCCTCCACACATAGTGCTGGGATTATAGGCGTGAGCTACCATGCCCAGTCAAGATTTTTTTTTTTTTAATCTTTAAAAAAAAAAGACAAAGAAGTGATAAAATCAACTTGTAACTGGATTTCAAATTGCACACAAAAAGTAATTTGTAAATAACTAAGGATAAAAGAATAAAATACTACTATAAAGCATCATGAACCAAATGCCTGTGGGCCAGCTATATCAAGCAATAGTCAGCACGATAAAATACAATTATAACAGTTTGACAGTCAATACAATGAAATTAAAATATAAAGCGTATTATCAGAAGATCCAACTTGTACTAAATAAAACATCTTCATGAAATCCTCTTAATAAATGTAATTGAATTAAACCCATTACATTTTGTTCCTAATCTTTAATCTACTTTATTTAACTAATTCACATTCTGAGTTTGGTGAAGAATCAAGCTGGCAGATACAATGGCCATTTCTCTGGCTTTCCATTATCAATATTAGTTTGGAGTTTTGTAGCTATAGCTCGTCCTGGTCAATTTGCTTTTTCTATTGCACCTGAATTCCCTTCAGGCAAATCAGTTTATTAATTCTCCCAATGAATTTAATTTCTCCTCTTTTTATTACTATTTTAAATTTTAATTTGTATTTGATAAGCATTCCCTCAGAGCAACACATTTTTCTGATAATTTTTGACCACAACCTGATATTAAGTATTATTGCTTTGTACCAAGCCCTAAGCCACATGCTCTAGGCCTATGCTGTCTAATATGGTAGTCCCTGGCCACGTATGGTTATGTAAATTTAAAGATGAATTAATTAAAATGTTAAGAAAACTAAACATTTATATCTACAGTCACCCTAGCCACATTTCAAGTACTCAATGGCCACACAGGGCCAGTGGATCCTGTGTCAGACAATGTAGATTACAGACCATTTCACCATCCCAGAAATTTCTAATAGACCGTGCCAGAAGATACAAAACAATAGTTGAGACAATGGAATGATAGAGAGTGATTCAAAACATTTTATGGAGGGATAGGCTATGTGGTGCAATATGAGGTCAGAGAAAGGTAACAGTGTGAGAGGTTGTACTTGAGAAATACTATGGCAGTAGAGAGATGAGCACAGAGCCATAAAGTTTAACTTTTACAGATAAAGGAGTTGACATCTGTGCTGTAGGCAAGGGCAAATGCATCTGCAATCATTTGAGAGCAACAATGCACGTGGCAGGCACAGGAAACATACTGAGGATTTGGAGCTGGAAACAGAAACTAGATGGTGAAAGTGGAATGTCATTCATTGTCATTCTTTCATTAGTGCTTTAACAGGGAGTGAACATGCGCTGTGTATCAGGCCTGTGCTACCTATATGATAATTATAGGGAGATAAAACATTGACTTCCTACATTCAAGGAGGTCAGAGTATTTTTGGAGGCACACAAATAGCCACTGTTGATGTGCCTACACCATGAGTGGTACTATGAGAGGAAATTATACAAGGTGAAGTTCTGGCTCCAGGGAGAAGCCTTCAGCTTCCAGCGGGGAAGTCTGGAAAGGTTTTATCCCAGAGTTGACTTCTGAGCTTCCGAGGAACACCAACGTTTATGGTTACTCTTAGTTTTGAAAAAAATAATAATTAAGAAAAACTAGCTGGGCACAGCGGCTCACACCTATAATCCCAGCACTTTGGGAGGTGGAGGCAAGAGGATTGCCTGAGCCCACGGGTTTGAAACTGCCTGGGCAACAATGGCGAGACCTTGTCTCTACAATAAATACAAAAATTAGCCAGATGTGGTGGTGCATGCCTTGTAGTTCCAGATACTTGGAAGGCTGAAGTAAAAGAATCACCTAAGCCCGGCAGGTTGTGGCTGCAGGGGGTGTGAGTGTGCCACAATACTCCAGCCTGGTTGACGGATTGAGACTCTGACTAAAAAAAAAAAAAAAAAAGAAAGAAAGGAAAAAGTAGAGAAAGAATTTTGTTGTTGTTGTTGCTATTTGTTTTAGAGATGTACATTTTTACTTTCCTTGCCAAGAATATGCTCCTAAACCAGTTATTCATTTGTTTATATGCAAGCATGCTTTCAGCTTCAGAGTGGAAGTACTTGACAAACAAACTGTTTTTCTAAATTAGAATAGTAACCACTTTTACTTCAATAACTAAAATCCCAACCCTGAAAAGAGGTGGGCCAGATAGACTTGAGAAACACACCCTGAAAAGAACCATCACATCAACAGTTAAGACCGTGTACTAGAAGCAGCACAAATGCAAGTTCTTCAAGTTAAGCTAAGCAGAAGTCATGTATTATATTTAGTTTTTTTGGTCATGTTTTTCTATTTGTTGTTATGGTATTAAATAAACAAAAAAATATAGATTCCTTGTTTTTCTACTAGAGATGCATAAATTTGCATTTTTTTTGTCCACATTCAGCAGTACAGTCTTTTCTGTTACTGGAATATGCATAATTTATCTTATTTTTTTCACCACAAGAGTTTAATAGAGTACATATAGACATCTCTAGCAAATAGACAAAGTCTTCCCCCTCTACTCACCAAATGAGATTGTACTTTTATTAGCAAAGCAAAACAAATAAGAGGAAGGGAGGGAGGAAGGGTGGAACGGATGGAGGGAGGGAAGGAAGAAGGGAGGGAGAGAGGGGAAAAGAAAGACTAATTGATAGAACTGGATTTGTGCATAAAAAAGTGAAGTAAATTAATTTTGTGCTCAGTTCTGGTGGCAAAAATAAAAGCAATCTGTTACTAAGACTAATTCAACTGTTATTGCTCCCCGTAGCATCCCCCGTTCCAGAGAGTTTTCATTATTTAATTATTATGTCTGAGAAGAGCAACAATAACACAAAATAATGATTGTGAATGATACTTCAGAATGAGGGTGAAACTGCTTCTATACAGGCACTATCTCAGATCACACCAGGTGAGAATTTTGGAACAGGTGCATCAAGCTAGACCTGCACAGTGCATATTTTAATCTTGCTAGCTAATTCTCAGAACATTTTCCTGTTGAGCCAAAAACTGATTTCATGTGCTCAATTTTCAAATAACTACCAATAGCATGATATGATATTTTTAAATGTCTTGAAAATCGGGGTGTACTAAATTGTAGTGCCATGTTAGTACACTCATGTTCATCTACCTTATCTTGAATACTGAGTAGATGTGATCCTAGGATGTTCAAAGTGATGTATTTTCTATAGTATTTCATTCATGGTCTCCCTGGTTATAATTTCTACTCTTTAGACATGTTCGTGACATAGTGCAAAGTATATAGCCATCCTCCTCACTAAGAAATTTGTTGATTCTGACACACCATGGCAATTACAAAGGCACGGACAAGTTAGACCCTCCCCAGATTCAGTGCTGCCTAATTCTACAGGGTACACCTAACTAACTCCAACACAGGGAGTAGGTTGATTCTCTGTAATTTTCATCACTCATTTCCTCCTCTACTTCTGTGGAACATAAGACTGGCTGGTTATGTCATTACAGACAGAAGAAAATGGACTTTATTACCAACTTGTTCTGATACAAAATTTTATTTTGTGTCCTATTATAATAAAATTTTAAAAGAGACAGTTTGAAGACACGATTCATTAGCTTTGGGCCAGTGATTTAGATCAGGTTAAACCTCCTCAGAGTCAAGTGCAAGATGAATCATCTTAAGTGAACACAAAGCTTATTTAACAATGTGAAGATTCAGATACATACTCCTCATATGCATCTGCTATATTGGGCTAACCTGCATTTTGTCTGCTGAAAAGAACTTCCACCATAGTGAGTTTTTGTTTTTGTTTTTTAAATCAAACTAGGTAAAAGCTTATTTTAGAAACAGGGCCATAACATTTTTATTTTCCAAAGGAAAATAAAAACCTTAACTTGGATCCAATTCAAAGGAGAATAATTTCTAAAAGAAATATAAATGCTGAATTTATAACTCAAAACTGCTTTCTGAAGCCTCAAAAGGGAATGCTCCATTTATATTATATTGTAAATCAAGGGAGCATTATACCAAGCTAGAAATGTGATCAGCTGAATAAAACACATTGTACTAAAGAACACAGTTTTAAAATATGTATAATAAATTACCTTTCTGTTATTTAATATGTCTTTGTGTGTACTCGTATTTTATGTTTATTTTTTACTCTTTTGAACAAGAACACATTAAATCCATATTTCACAATTGCATCCTCTAAAATATGCTATATATACAACTTTTCTTTTCCCTATCAGTTTGCCTTGCTTTGAGAGTTCAAGGGCAAACTTTTCAAAAGGTTAGACTGCCATCATTGCATAGTACATTCTAAACAATAAAATAGCACACCAAATGGGTGTGTTTCTGGCCTTTTCGTGATCTTCTGCTTCTTTCTATTTAGCAGCACAAAATGAGTTTGAAATTTCAAAGGGAGAAAAAATTGTCTTAAAAACAGGCCATTAGACTTTAACATACTCTGCCATAATCTTTTAACAGTGAGACAGCATGGCTCAGTTTCTACGCTGGAAAAATCTCTGGTGTTTTCTCTGGTTTATAAACAACACAAGCCTTTCTCCTCTCCCTCTCTGACACCTGATGTAGATTTTGTTGTTGTTGTTGTTTAAAATTCTACCCTGTCATCTCTGAAACTTCCTCTACTCACACTTAGTCTTCAATAATAAATGATAAAAGGAAATGGAATAAATTCCTCTTAATGAGGAAATTTTCACCTGGCGCAGAGGAGCTGGGGAAATCTATTAGCCGACTGGAGGAACGCCTGAAGCATTCTAATTACCAGGGGAGTCCGCGCACTTCACACAGTCCTCTCTTCCACTTGACTGGCTTTTATCTGATCCACCAACTCACAAGTAATACTAAACAAATTTCCCTCCAGATTGCACAAGCTCTAATGTGAAAATGAGCACTCCACCTGGCCTACCATTATGGGATGGGCTTGCAATTTTATTATTATCCTTAAAAAAAAAAAAAAATTCTCCCAAAGGCAGAAGCTGAGAAAAACACTAAGCCTGATGCTCAGTGATGACATCCGCTTTAATAAGAAACGAGAACTGAGTAAGATATATGTTCTCTGCCTCACGACACCTCACCAAGCTCTCCTATGAGTTTCTTACTGCTTCACTGATTATTTTTGGCATTTCACAGGTTCAAGACTATGCCACAATCACAGTAATGTCGTGAATGGAAAAGTTGTCTTCTCTTTCCTTTCAAGGAGATGAGCTGCTACCTATCTTCTTAAGAGACATGCAAAAGACAATTTTTAAAAACAGGAGTGGCATTTAGTGAAGCAAAGGACTAAAAACCCATGTAACTGGTTAAATACTACTTAATTTTTGAGACCACTGTGTCGTGTTTCTGTACAGAAATGAGGGTTTTGAAGGAAATAAAGAACTCAAACTTTTTCTTTCTTTCTTTCTTTCTATTTTTTTAAATCAGGGTTTATTGAGAGGACAGAAAAGCTCCCAGAGTGGGAGGGGACTCCAGAGGGTTGCCCTTTTTCTTTCTTGTATAAGACAAATAATACCTAGATCCAATGTTCATGGGAATGTATGGCAACATGAAAAGTATCCAGGGGGATCTGGTTTACTTAGCACTATCACCATAACGCTAAAATGTCACAAATATTGGTTTTCAAGAGACAACATGCTTTAAGCTTCCTTAAATAGTTTGTTACTATTTGCCTATATAAATAAAATGATGATAGTATAATGACGATAATATAATACATCAATATCCATATGGCGTACTAAATTGCACCTACTGCCAATATCGCAACAAGATCAAAACAAAGCTTTTATGAGAAACGGATATGATACTTTTAAGTGGACACTATTTATTTATTTATTTATTTATTTATTTATTTATTTATTTATTTGAGGCGGTGCCTCACTCTGTCGCCCAGGATGTAGTGCAGTGGCACCATCACAGCTCACCTAAGCCTCAAACTCCTGAGTTCAAGCAAACCTTCTGCCTCAGTCTCCCAAGTAGCTGGGAATACAGGCACACACCACCATGCCTGGCTAATTCAGTGGGCCATTTTTAATTTCCTGAATTCCATGTTTATATTTGACCCATTTTTAATTGCCTCAAGAATTCAGAAATATTGTGACATTACTTTTAATCTGGCAAAGCCAATCATCTGCTATTGAATGTAATGTCATAATTATGTTCTATGAAAACCAGGGAATGATAATGGGGGGGGAAGCCTCATGTAGGTTAAGTTATTGTGATTTTTGAGCCTTAACAAATTACATTTTGTTTATCCATGGTTCTTGATGTAAAACACTGTGACTCTTTAGCTGCCCTTGATCTAATAAAAATGAAAAACAAATGAAAATCATCAAACCAAAGAAGTAAGTCACGTCAATTAGTGTATAAGAAAGTGTTCTGTTAC
This sequence comes from Tarsius wallacei, assembly GCA_963574415.1. Classification (NCBI taxonomy): domain Eukaryota; kingdom Metazoa; phylum Chordata; class Mammalia; order Primates; family Tarsiidae; genus Tarsius; species Tarsius wallacei. Next base: position 79,130 of record CAUYQG010087109.1, read on the forward strand.
ATTCAAAAAGGCAGGCTGCTACTAAATGGCTTTCATCTGAGCAGATTAAACAAAAGGGTAAAGTCCATACAATAGAATATTGCTTCTGTTATTTCTAATTAATACATTTATTTATCATTTCAGATCCATCCAATGTGTACATTCTCCAAAGTAAAGGAGACCTATTAGGAAGCACAACTGTGGGTTTTCCTGTGAATATAGGTTTTTTGTGTGTCCAGAATTTCAATCTAACAGACACAACGAAACACTTTATAAGGCTGCATAGAAGACTGAGCTTGAATGAGCATTCTTTGATGTTTACAATTTGTAATTTCACAAATAAATTTATTTGAAGTTCTAAGTTTTGAAGCCTCCTTGTCATCTTTGTTTAAATTGTTGTGTTTCCACAGAGTAGTTTTCTAAACATCAAATATGTTATCCAAAGCAAAATGAATAACTTTCAATATATAACTTTCTTTGACTTCTTGAAACTATTACTTAGACCCTTATTAAAATCAATTACTTAACTGAACCATATTTACTGATAATTGCTCATAGTTTTCTTTTTTTGTAAAACATAATATATATAGGAATAATCCTTGACTAAATTTTTCTACTTCTTGAATGAGAAAAGGTGAGCCTTTTTTGGAAAGAAAGAAATGCAGAAGTCATTTTTTAGGGTACATAGGAAAATTATAGAATTAAATTCCTGGTGACATGTCACATTTGATCTATGTTGATATGAAGCTTACTACCTACATGGAATCAAATATCTTTATTGCCTGTGGCTTTTCTTAATAAGACATATAAAATGCATATGAATATAATAGCAAAAAGTCTCATCTACTTGACACTAATGACTATATATTTGAAGAACAACTTATGTAATTCCCTCCTCAAGCTGTCTAGACCCAAGGATGAGCAATTAAATCTGTTTCTTAGGTAAGGATTAGGTGCCAGGGTAGGGGTAGAGGCCATGGGTACAATTTAGTACTGCCATGTGGATATTGATGTATTATATTACCATCACTATATTATCATCATTATATTTATATAGACAAACAGCACCAAAACGCCCATTTTAACCTTAAATAGGCAAATACCATGGGCCAAAACTTGGAGTCAGACTCCAACCATCCTGAGGGAAAAAACTCACAATCCAATGAGATGATAAAATGAGTCAAGTGTTTATAACGCCATGCCAGTAATAAGTGCTTCACAGATGCAAGGGTTAGAGGAAAAGGAAGAAGGGAAGAAAAAGGACCAAGAGAAAGGACAAAAAGGAAGAGGAAGAGAAATCTGAGGAGGAGTTTAACAAAACAAAACTGCAAGTCACCTAAATTGGGTCAGCACCTCAACTCTCTTTGTCGCTTCTCTATTCCATGTAGCATCCCTGTAACCACACCTTCAAGTAGTGAGGGCCAGGACACCTTCAGGTGGCGAGGGTCACCTGAAAAGTCAAAACTGATCTTCTGGAGAGAATGTGCTCACTGGCGTTTACTCTGCTGTTGGGAGACAGGGTGGCGTTTACTCTGCTGTTGGGAGACAGGGTGACAGGGAGACACTTGGAGTCAGAATCACTCACTTCATCTCCGAGGTCAGAGTTGGTGGTTTTCTGCCCCCACAAAGGCATCTCAGGTATGAATTGGCAAGTGGAGAAATTCTAGGGGTCAGTAACTGATTATCAACATCTGTAATTATACCCCTGGCAGCCTACTTGGTGTAAATTTAATTTCCACTCTACACTCAAGAATTGTTTCACTCACACCTGCATGAACATGAGAGACAAGTAAGTCATTTGCACTTTAAAATATATGTAATGCATATATATAATATTTTATATAAAGACTATATCTATACACACACACACACACATATATATAC
>CAUYQG010087113.1:0-27505 GCA_963574415.1 Tarsius wallacei
TTTTTCCTTGTTTTTGGTAAAGAAATAAAAGTTTACTTAAAAGTAAAATAGAGAGAGAAAGAGAAGGGAGAGAAAAGGTGGGGGAGGGGGCCAAAGCCAGGAAGCATGGCGACAGCCATAGCTCAAAGAGCACGTGGCCACACCAGAGTCTAGCAAGGCAGAATGGCCTGGTAATCTTATTATGAATAAACAGAAACATTGCTAAGCAATTATATTTTTCCATTGAGTAAGAACATAATGAGTATCATATTCAAGAAATTTTTGTGGCATTGAATTTAAAAATGGTTCAGTCTTTTACAGAGTAGTTTCTAATGTTATAGATTTTGAACTAGCTTCTTTGAGCCTGTTTTCATGTTTTGAAAGTCCTCCCATGACTTCTCCTATCTCTTGTTCAACCAAATCTAAATCATGCCACTTCTCTTCTGGAGGGCAAAATCCCCATTGCTCACTGACTTCTGGAAATTTTCCTTGCACATATACAGATTTCCAGAGCAATACCATATCCCAGAAATAAGTGAGCGTTTTTTAAAGAGAGGGCTCCAGGTAAGTATTGGTAAAATATGTGTGTGGGAGGAGAGAAACAATACAACTTTGAGAGACTGATAGGTTGAAAGAAAAGTCTGATACTGGTGATATTTCCAGTTCAGTCTATGAGGGGAAGGGCATTTGGGGGAACCAAATGAAGGGGATTATAGAATAAGAGGGATGCAGCCCCTTGGGCAACAGGCATACAGACAAGTTAGGCTGATCAGTCTGTCAGATAGACCATCTGAGTTTAGAGGGTTACTGTACAATATAACTTAAACTACATCTCTGTCTACTTTTAGGCATTCGTGCAGCAGAAACCAGGTACCTGAAAACAGATATTTTCAAAATTCCACTGACCAATTGAGCAAACAACTGATATCCTACCAATTAGGGTTTCACTAATTTAGGGTTTGAGTGAGGCTAACTCCTCATATGATTAGTGATGATTACAAACAACTGAATGTTCCACATTTTTTCCCACTATTTTTCTTATTCCAGACTGATCTCTAAATTTTTTTTCTAGAAAACAGGATTTATTGAGAGGACAGAAAAAGCTCCAGAGTGGGAGGGGACCCAAGAGGATGGCTCTATCTCTAGATTTCTTAAATGGCTAAGTATGTTTCTTCTCCTATATTACTAAGTTCACTTTGCCGTATTCCAAGCCATAGAACATGGAGTCATCCTTAACCGCTTCTGATCCTTCACACCCATGTTCAATATTTAATTAATCAAGTGTCCACTCCCTAAATCACTGACAGATTGCCTTATTAGTTTTCATCCTTACTCCAGGCCTTATTGCATGTATTCTGAAATTTGGGGAAAATCTCCTGTTTGATCAACTAATATTGGCCCTTTATTTTTTTTTTTCTGACATTGTTTTATTTTATTTTGATTTTATTTTAGATTTGAGGAATATATGTGAAGATCTGCTGTAAGTAAATTGTGCACAGGTGAGGTTTAGGCTTCTAGCAAGGCTCTCTCTCCCTGGTAGTGGACATGTTGGTCCTTTCTTGAAAGTAGCCCCAGTACTGTGTATGTGAAATGTAAACACAGATATTTGAATTACAGACCTACCATTGTTTAGTAAATTTTCCTTGGGAAAATAATATAAACACACTGAATATCAGATTATTCCTCTGCAAAATGGGAGCTATAGTGCCTTTTCTACAGGCTACATTGCTTGTGAGATTACAGAGGAGCGTGGAGAATATATAGGCATTCCAGAAGCTGAAGTGAAATCTAGACTTCTCCCCTGACTCTTCCTGGGCACAAACTTGACCACTCAGTTGTCTAATTAGAAACTGAAAATTTTATGAATTAAATTATAATATGTAAGCCTTGTTTCCAAACTTCCTTACAATATCATTAATATTTTGCCATTTGATGTAAAACCAGACTTAATAAGATCTGTCAACACTTTACGATGCAGGAAATGACACTCAATCAGAAAACTGTTATCTGTAGTCTCCCATCTCATGATGAAGATAAGACACATGTATTTATAAGCAGGCAGAGCAGGCATTAATATCTGGGAAAGACACATGTATTTATAAGCAGGAGAGGTGAGATGGCACTTTTCAACTAAGATTCACGGAAAAGAACAGGAGTGGGGGAGCATGACAGAACTCCAAACCCAGAAGAATTCACATAATAGCCATTTGTAGCCATAGCCTTACTAGATTCTCATGTGGTCATGTGCTCTTTGAGCTATGGCCAATGCCATGTTTCCTGCCTTTGGCTCCCTTCCCTACTTTGGGGAGGTGAATCTCCTCTCTCTCTCTCTCTCTCTCTAATTTACTTTTTAAATAAAATATATTTTCTAACCTAAAGAAAAAATAGTCATTTGTATCCAGTGTACCTAACCTAGTGCTAGAATGTTAGGTGTTCCGAGATGTTTGTTGAGGGAAGGCTGATTGATTTTCCATGAGGTCATGTCATGTGATACTCTCTTTGACAAAGTTTTAACTCCTATTTCATCTTTTAGAGCTTGCATTAAGACCAGGCCAGCTCATGTTTAAAAATATCCTTTATCTTTAACCTGTCAGGAAGGACACATGATATTGATCTATTTCTAATATTGATTGAAGTACAGATTCTTTCTCCAAATTCTCTTTTTTAATGATCTGGTATTAAAAGAAGTTTGATTATCTATCTGTGCATCTATTTATCTAGCTAGCTAGCTAACATCTATTATCTATCTTCTGTTGATCTATCTAGCTATACATCTACCTACCTACATACATATCTATGCCTGGTTTACAACTTGTATAATAAAACAGCTTATCCCTGATACATTTATAGGCCAAATGTTTATACGCAAGCCAAGTTTATCATCTCTGCATGTACATGTGATGCAGAGATTAATTTGCTTTCCTTTTTATTCAAATGACTTTTTGCCACACCCTCCCATGGAGATTGACAGTGGTAGAACAGTTCTAGTGGATATAGGCAATCCTTTCTCTCTTCTTCTCCATCTCATGGTAACAAAATAATCATTCTCATGAAGTAAGAGCCATGGGGTCACACAATGGGAATTTTCATATGAAAATGCCTTAAAGCCATAGGTATGTGAAACAAAATCAGTTCTCCTTTTCATTTAATATTACTTAATGGGCATTGTGTTAAATTTTTAGATTGCCTTGGGTAGGATGGACATCTTAACAATTCTGATACTTCCAACCCATGAGCATTCATTAATATTATTTATATGTTTTTAAAGGGTTTTTCTTTTTGTGGTCTTGTATCTATTATTGTGAGGATTTCTGATCACAACGACCTTCCCATTGAATCCCTACTGTTTCTTCAGTATCTCACAACCATCTATGATTTCCACTTGAAACATATTTGTGAACTGTCATTTTTCAAGTAAGCTAAGTTATGGTTTCAGTGGTTTTACAGTTTAACTCGATTGGAATATCAGATGACATGATCATGCCAATAATGGCAGGGATAGTTTAATGTACTACATGAGAAAATGAACCCATTTTTATTCTTCAGTAATTTTTATACCTGAGGAAGACTTAGGCTTGAATAAGATACAGAACACTTTCATCACCAAACAGATTTCACTTTTATAGCCACAGGCACTCATTTCAACACCTCTGTCTGAATATCTTGCAGTCACATGTTCTCAAATTGTTTAATTTTGTCATTTCAAGAATGTGATAAAAGTGAAAACATGCAGTTTGTAACCTTTTTGCATTGGCTTTTTTCACTTAGCATGATTATCTGGAGATTCATCAAGGCTTTGCATGTGTCATTAGTATTTCTCTAATCACTATTGATCTATGCCTTTTGTTTAATTCCTCAGTATCTGTAGAAGGCTGTTTCCAGGATGCTACACCTACACCACACTCATGAATAGAAAAATCTGTGGATGTTTAAGCTACTTATATAAAATGGCACACTATTTGAATAAAATTTATATATATATAACGTATATACATAGTTTAAATCACCTCTTGATTACATATAATACTTAATACAATGCCTACACATCACTTGATTTGTAGTACTCAATATGCAGCAAATTCAAATTTGCTTTTTGAAATTTTATAAGTTGTTTTCCCAAAATGCTTGTTCCACAATTGTTGAATCCATGGGTGCAGAACCCATGAATACCAAAGGCAGACTGTGTGTATATATAAATATACACACATTTATGTATACATATAAAGAAAAAATTATTATGCGATTAAGGAGGCTAGAAGTTCTACAATATTTCATCTGAAAGCTGGAGCCACAGGTAACTCCATGGTGTAATCAGTTCAAGTCTGACGGCCTGAAAACCAGGAGAATTGAGGAGGTCAATTTCAGTTCAAGAGAAGGAGAAGATGATATGTGATAATCCAGGTCAGCCAGTGAAGCAGAAAAAGAAGGAAGGATTCCTTTTTCCTTGATATTCTGTTATGTTGACATCAAACTACACTGAGAAGGACAATCTCTTTACTGAGTTAACCATTTAAATGCCGATCTCTTTTTTCCACATCCTTCCTAGCATCTGTTCTTTTTTGAGTTATTGATGCTGGCCATTCTTACTGGAGTTAAGTGGTATCTCAGTGTGGATTTAATTTTCATTTCTTTGATGATTAGTGAGGCTGAGGATTTTTTCATGTATCTATTGGCTGCTTTTATGTTTACTTTTGAGAAGTGTCCATTCATATCCTTTGCCCACTTTTTTTTTTAAGTAGGAATTTATTAGAAGACAGAAAAATCTCCCAGAAGTGGGAGGGGTCCCAAAAGAGGGTTGCCCTTGTCAATTTTTAAAGGTTTTTTTTTTCCTTTTGACACATTTGAGTTCCTTGTAGATCCTAGATGTTAGGCTTTTGTCAGATATACTGTTGGCAAATATTAATCCAATTCTGAGAGCTGTCTCTTCACTCTCTTGACGATTTCAGAAGCTTTTCAATTTGATGAGGTCCCATTTGTCAATTTTATCTCTTATGGCATGGGCATTTGGGGTTTTGATCAGGAATTGGTTTCCAGTTCCAAATTCCATCAGGGTGTCACTGCATTTTCTAAGGTTCTTATAGTTTGAGGTTTTATGTTTAGGTCTTTGATCCATTTAGAGATGATATTTGTATATGATGATAGGTAGGGGTCTTGTTTTAATCTTTTGCATGTGGTCAGTCGGTTTTTCCAGCACCATTTACTGAATAGGTTGTCCTCTCCATGGTGGTTGGTGGTGGAGGCTTTGTCAAAGATGAGTTGGTTGAGAAATTTTTTGCTTCTGGAATCTCTATTCTGTTTCATTGGTTTATATGCCTGTTCTTGTGCCAATACCAGGCTGTTTTGATTATTGCAGCTGTATTACAAAGTTTAAAGACTGGAAGTATGATACCTTCTCTTTTGTTTCTTTTGCTGAGGATTGTTTTGGCTATTCGTGGTCATTTATGTTTCCATATTAATTTCTGTTTGTCATTTCAAGGAAAGAGAAGAAGGATGTTGGTAATTTAATGAGTATTGGGTTAAATTTGTAGATTGCCTTGGGTAGGATGGACATCTTAACAATGCTGATACTTCCAACCCATGACCATGGAATGTTTTTCCATTTGTTTGTGTCATCTGTGATTTCTTTGAGCAGAGTTTGGTAGTTTTCATTGTAAAGGTTTTGCACTGCTCTGGTTAGGAAGATGCTGAGGTATTTCTTTTTTGTCTTTGTTGCTATTGTGGTTTTAATTTGGTTTTATGCTTGTTTGTTGTTGGTGTATACAATGAAACTCTCTTTTGCACATTGATTTTGTACCCTGAGACTTTGTCAAAGTCCTTTATCAGAGCAATAAGGTTTTTGACAGATTCCCTTGAATTTTCAAGATATAGAATATCGTCAGGAAAGATGGATAACTTGACTTTCTCTTTTCCTATTTTGATACTCCTGATTTCCTTCTCTTCTCTGATTGCTCCAGTTAGGACTTCCAACCTTATGTTGAACAGAAAGGGTGAAAGTGGGCATCCTTGTCTTGTTCCAGTTTTCAGGGAAAATGTCTTCAATTTCTGTTCATTTAGCTATATGTTGACTGTGGGTTTATCATAGATGACTCTAAATATTTTGATATATGTTCCCTCTATGCCTAGATGTTCAAGAATTTTTATCAAGTAGGGGTGCTGGATTATTATCAAAAGCTATTTCTGTGCCTAATGATATGATCATATGATTCCTGTTTTTACATCTGTTGATGGATTTAATTGCATTTATGATATTGCAGATGTCGAAGCCTGCTTGGGCATAGTGGATAATTTTTGAGATGTGTCTTTGGATCCAATTTGCTAGAATCTTGTTGAGTATTTTTGCATGTATGTTCATCAGGTATATTAGCCTGCAACTCTGTTTCTTTGTGGAATCTTTATCTGGTTTGGGTATCAGTGTGATTAGCTTCATAAAATGATTTGTGGAGAGTTCCATCTTTCTTAATTGTTGGTAATACTTTCATTAGGATTGGCATCAGCTCCTTCTTGTATGTTTTATAGAACTCTGCTGGAAAACCATCTGGTCCAAGATTTCTTTTGGGGGTAGTTTTCTTATGATGGAGTCAATTTCCTGAATTGCTATTGGTAAATTTAATTTCTCCATTTCTTCTTGTTTCAACCTTGGGTGGTTGTGTGATATCAGAGAGTCCTCCACTTCATTTGTTTTTCAGTTTGTTTCCATACAGATGTGCATAGTAATCTCTGATAATTTTTAAAATTTCTTTGGGGTCTGTTATGATGTGATCTTCTGCATTTCTGATTGTGTTTAGTTGAGCTATTTTTTTTCCTCGGTTAATCTGGCTAGGGGTCCATCAGTCTCTATTCTTTTAAAGAACCAGCTTTTTGTTTTGTTAATTTTTCTCTATGATATTTTTATCTTCTATGTCCTGTATTTAGGCTTTTACCTTGGAGGTGTGGATTCTTCTGCTAAAGTTAGGGTTTTGATGGTCTTGTCTTTCCATTTCCCTTATGTGATTTGTTAGACAGGCTGTTACCTTCTGATCTTTCCATTTTCTTGATGTATGTCCATAAAGAAATGAGTTTTTTCTCAGTACTGCTTTCATGGCATGCCAAAAGTCTTGGTAAGATGTGCCTTTATTTTTATTTTTTCCAGAAATATTTTAATTTCTGCTTTGATTTCTGTGTTGACACAGGAGTTGTTCAGCATCATGCTGTTTAGTATCCATGTCTTTGTGGGTTTTGAGGGACCTTTGTTGGTGCTGATATTTATTTTTATTTCACTGTGGTCTGAGAAAGTGCATGGCAGTATTTCAGTCATATGCAATTTGTTCCCACTTGATTTATGGCCAAGGGATATGGTTGATCTTGGAGTACTTTCCATTGGGTGATGAGTAGAATGTATATTCTGTGGTTGTAGGGTGGAATATTCTGTAGGTATCTATTAAGTTCATTTGGTCAAGTTTTGGTAATGGATTTCCTTGTTGATTTTTTGCCTTGATGATCTATCTATGGTTGTTAGTGGGGTATTTAAGTGTCATAGTCAATTTTTTTTTTGGTTTATCTAGAAGTTGCTTTATAAAGGTTGATGCTACTATGTTGCGTGCATATATGTTTAGGATGGATATTTCTTGCAGATGGATTGAACATTTTATTATTATGTAGTGATCTTTCATGTCTTTTAAAAATTTTTGATAACTTAGAGGATATTTTGTTTTATAATAAGACCACAACTCCTGCTTTCCTTTGTGCTTCATTTTCCTAAAAAATTGTTTTCCATTTTCTAACTTTCAGTGTGATAGTCCACTCTGGTGAGGTGAATCTTCTGGAGACAGCATATGCTTTTTAAAATCCAGTTTGTCATCCTATGTCTTTTCCATGGCACATTTAGTCCATGCACATTCAGACTAATTATTGAGATGTGAGAATTTATACTTATCATGAGGTTCTTATAGAGTTTGTTGTTGTTGTTTGTTTGTTGGCTTTCTTTTGATTTTGGGGCTGATATATGTGTGTGTTTTCAATCTTTTCTCCACATTCTTGGGAAAAGTGTGGTCATTCTTTTTTTTTTTTTCTTTTTTTCCTCTGTGCCTAATATTTTTATATACATTTCTTGTAGAGCTGGTATGGAGGTGTCATAAACTCTTGGGAATTAAATGCCTGGGAACGATATGAATTCTTAATTACTGATGAAGTTTAGCTTAGTTTAGTAAGAAATTCTTGGTTGGAATTATTTATCTTTGAGAACTTTGAAGGTTGGACTCCATTCTCTTCTAGCCTGCAGTGTTTCTGTATATAAGTCTGCTGCTATTTTAATTTGTCTTCCCCATTAGGTAGTCTAACCTTTCTCTCTCACTACCTTTTTAATTTTTTCTTTTACATCAACTTTGTGCAAGTAAATTACTATGTGTATAGAAGTAGGTCTTCTCATTTGATCTCTTGTAGGGGGTTTCCCTGAATCTTTTGTGTTTGAATGGTTATGTCTAATGAGATTAGGGGAATTTCCTCAGATAATTTCATGGAAAGTTTGTTCCAGGCTGTTCTCTGCTTCTCTATCTGCCTCAGGAATTCCAATTAAGAGTAGGATCAGCTTCGTGATACAATCACACATCTCTTGGAAGCTGTTTTCCATTTTTTAAAGCTTCTTTTCTGTGTTTTTAACAGTTTGGAGTTAGTTCCATGTTTTGATCCTCAAGCTCTGAGATTCTTCTTTCTGCATGGTTAATTATGCTTTTCATGCTTGTCAATTTGTTATTTATATCATTTACTGTATTCTTTACTGTCATCATCTCAGTTATCAACTCCTTCATTCTTTCCTCTTGTCTCTCCTCATTTCTATTGATTCTCTCTATTAATATCTTGATATCTGGGCTTGTGGTTTGAGACCAGTTGTTCTGAGGGCTCTTCATTGTTTGAGTTCCAAATTTTGTGTTCTCAGGTGCTGTTTTCCTAGGAGTCTAGATGGGACCTGTATTCTTCCTTTGGTTCTTCATTTGTGATGGTTTTTCTCCTCCTTTCCTCCACCCTTCTTTAATTCAGTGGTTCGGTAATAGGGGGTAAAGTTTTCACTTCTGTTTGCTCAATCCCCTATTCTTCCTTATGTAGAATCTTTGGATTTGTTCATTTTTGAAGCCTCAGTGAGGTTGGGGGATTGTGCTTTTTGCAGTTTTGAGAATTGATTAAGATGTGATGGGGCAGCTGTGATTCAGAAACTATCTGCAAATCAGTTTCCACTGATTGGTGTGTGTTTCCCCTGGAACCCACATCCCCCCACCTTACAATCATTCCATGAGGTTGGAGTGTATAATGGCCCCTGAATGCAAAATGAGATAAGAAAAAGGAAAAAATGAAAAAAGGAAGAAGGGAGATGAAAGGAAAATGAAGAGAAGAATAATGAATAAAAACAGGTCCATCAAGTAATGAATAAACAATGAAAAGCAACAACAACAAAAAAGAAATATGCAAACAAACAAACAAAAAAACCTGATGATGCACTCGCCCTCAAAAATACCCACACACAAACAGAAAAACTAAAAAACGAAATAACAACAACAAAAATAAAAAACATACCAAAAAAAAAAAAAACAGAAAAAAAATAAGAGCTCTCTCTGTGGCCATCTCTCGAACTTCGGATTCCTTTTTTTTCCCTTTTTACTGGCTGGTCCCAAGCACCACCACCACTTTTGATTGCCACTGCAGTAGTGAGCAGGTTCTATTCTCCAGCCTCTCTCCTCCACTCTTAGCGCAGACTGGTTGTGTTGCTGTCAGTATGGGTCAGACACCCCATGGACTGCTGGGGTAGGAGGGTGAATTAGATCCAGACTCACCCAAGCTCATCTGCTGCTGCTGCTGCTGCTGCCATGTCTCTTCCTTGGATCAGACATGTCAGTGCCTGGTCCAGTTTTGGAGTGGGGCATCTGGCTCTCCATGTCCATTCCTGAATCCCAGAGGGGTGTGGCGATTGCCTCTTGATCTCAGGTTGGAGGTTAAAGAGAGTTAGGCAGGCCAACACAGGTCTCTGCCAGATCCGGGGACAGAGAAAATCACAGCTATGGGTATCTCCTCACAGAAGGTGGGGCTCAGCTCCAGATTTCCTCCATGTGTCTTCTCCACAATTCCTGCTGCCACAGGTGATGACATGGGTCAGGTGTCAGGTGCTGAGGAGCAACTGATCTCTGCTGTCTCCTCCCAGAATGGCACCCAACTGTGCACATTGTAAACCCTGATCTCAGAGCAGTGGTGGGTTGCAGCCACCTCTGAAGGGGAGCCCCAGGTGCTTGATCCTGAATCTTCCCTCCAAGGGACTTTTGTTCACTCACCTGCATACCCCCACACATGCAGACTGTGTTTATGGACATTCACCTTTACAAAGACTCTCACATTCCCACTGGCTTTATCTCCATTTCACATTGCTAGGAACCTGATCTCAAACCAGGCAAAGTGGGGAACAAAGGGAGATTCAAATTTTACCTGTACAATGGCCACTTTAATACTTAATCCCGAAGTAAAATATTATAAAAGTGCAGAAACACCTTCACAGACACACCTTCACACAATGTTTAACCTGTGTGTCCTATGGACTTATTCAATATAATGACACATAAAATTAACCAAAGGAGCTATTTCTTTGTTTTTTAGTTTATATCTTGAGAGTTTCTTATATATTCTGCTCTTATTTAAAAAAAATATTTTTTTCGCTGTGGGTTTAATCTTTTTTTTCCAGATTCTTAAGGCAGAAAATTAGATTATTGAATGGGTATATCTTACAACTCTAATGCATACATCCAATGCTATAAATTCCATTTTTAGCACTGCCCTAGTTGTGCCTAACTAGTTTTCATATATTGTGTTTTTATATTCACTTAGTTCATTGTAAATCTTAATTTCCCTTAAGACTTCCTCTTTGATCAGTGGATTATTTAGAAGTGTGTTGCTTGGTTTATAAGAGTTTAGAGACATTCATGTTGTTTTTCTGTGATTGATTTCTAGTATAATCTCACTGTGTTGAAAAGCACAGCTTTTATGATTTCACTTATTTTCAAATTTTCAATGTTTGTTTTATGGTTCTAGATATATTTTATTACAATATATCTTCTGTGGGCATGTGGGAAGAACAGGTAGTCTTATTTTGTGTGGAATATTCTATGAATATTGATTAGATCCTGTTGGTTTATCTTGTGTTTAACCCTTGTATATCCCTGCTGATTTTCTGTCTACTTCTTCTATGATTGAAGTAGGGAAGTTGAAATCTTAAACTTCAACTGTGGATTTTTTGTATTTCTCCTTTCTGTTCTATCAGTTTTGATGTTACTTATTTCACAACTCTGTTATTTAGTGTGCATACACCGAGGGATGCTATGTCTTTTTGGTGGAATGACTGTTTTTACCATTGTAATAATGCCCTTCTCTAACTATGGTCATTCTCTTTGCTATTTTTCCATTCTTTTACTTTAAACATACCTGCATCATTATACTTGAAATTTCTTGTGCATACTGTAAATGTAGTTGCTATGTTTCTAATTCATTGCCAATTTATGTGTTTTAGTTAGTGCATTCAGGCCATTTACATACATTGTGATTATCAATACATTGGAACTTAAGTCTGACATTTTATATTTTGTTTTTTGAGTATAATCTCTGCTTTTTTTTTTCATTTTCTTTTTTCTGTCTTCCTTTGAGTTACTTGGGCACTTTTTAAAAATTCCATTTTGGTTTATAAAAATTATTTTGGCTGGGTTTGGTGGCTCAGCCTGTAATCTCGTGCTTTCGGAGGCTGAGGTGAGTGAATTGCCTAAGACCGCGGGTTCGAGACCCGCCTGGGCAACTTGGCAAGACCTCATCTCTACAATAAATCAAAAAATTAACCGGGCGTGGTAGTGCGTGCCTGTAGTTCCGGCTACTTGGAAGCCCGAGGCAGAAGGATTGCCGAAGCCCAGCAGGTCGATGCTACGGTGGCCGGGAGCGTGCCACTGCACTCCAGTTTGGGCGACAGAGTGAGACTCCAACTCAAAAAAAAAAAAAAAATATATATATATAGAATGCATCTATTTATATAGCTTTTAAGTTTTTTTGTTCTGTGCATTATAATATATGTATATATACATAACTTTTCACAGTATACTCTTGTCATAATTTTGTCATTTTGAAAGAAGCATGAAAATCTTACTTTTAAAAATATTTTACACTTCAATATTTATAAGATAATTGTCTTAAACATTTCCTTTGCATATACTTAAAACCACATTACAATTCTGTAATTTTGCCTTGTGTCAAATATAATCCAGAAAAACACAATAGAAAAAGTTATTGTATTTACCCATATTTTTTCCTATCACATTTTTTTTTCCTTTTTGATGTCCCAGGTTCTTTCTTTTATTGTTTTCTTGTTGCTGGCAGAACTTTGCTTAATCATTCTTTTAGAGTAGGTCTACTGCTATTAAATCTATAATTTCCTTCTTCTGATAATGTTTTGAGTTGCCCTTCATTACTAATAATGTTCACATTGAATACAGGATTTGGGAATGACAGTTCTTTACTCTCAGCACTTGAAAGATATTGCCTTTCTGTCCTCCATAATCTCTAATGAGGAATTGCTGTATTTTTAATTGTTTTGTTAGACACATAAGGTGACATTTTTCTTTGACAGTTTCTGAGATTATTCTTTGTCTTTATTTCAAGAAGTTCAACTATAGTATGCATTTGTAGGGATTTCTTTGGGTTTATCTTTCTTGAGATTTTCTTAGTCCCTGAGTCTGTAGGTTTATATTGCTTACCAAACTTGAGTTACTATGTTTTTGAGTCTTTTTTTCTTGAACCTCTTTGTCCTCTTCTTTGGTATTGTAATAGTATGAGTGTTAGATCTTTTGTGATAGTCTCGAGGCCCTGGAATCTCTATTCATTTCTGTTTATTTTCAAAGTCAATTTTTTCTCTATTGCTTAAATTGGTTAATTTCTCTATTCTGTTTTCCAGTAATTTTTTTACTCTTTCTCCTCCTATCTGCTGTTGAGTCTATTTATTGAGTTTTTTATTGCTATTCTTGTATTTTTCAGTTCTCACCTTTCCGTGTGTTTCTTCTTTATATCCTCTATTTAATTGATAAGTTTTGTTTCTTTACCATGTCTTTTTATTTATTTGTTTTAAATCTTTTTATAATTGTTTATTTAAACACTTTTATTATAGTTAGTTTAAAATATTTGCCAGATAAGTCTAATTCTCATTATTGTCACAACATATTGTTTTGTTTTTCCATTTGGTTTGAGATCTCTCTGGTTCTTAGTGATAAATAATTTTTAAATGGAAACGTGGATTTTTCAATAGGTAGCTTATGTCCAATCACATTTGAAAACATAATTTAAATAAGTTACCATAAATATCCTGGGTGCCATTTTGTGAGGGCAATTGAGACAATAAGTTGCCATAAAAGACCCATGATCTTTGGACTGGTTTTCCTGCCTACAGTGCATGACGGCCTCCATATCAGCCTATTTACAATTCTACATCAAGCTGTTTACAACTTCATTGCAATCTAGCCAAAAAACTTGGTTAGTGAGTTCCAAATGTATCATAAATCATGTGACAAAATAGTAACCCCTTTGAACTTTAGGAGACATGCTCAACTTTTGAATTTCCACACTGATTGAAAGTATGTGGAATAAAATTTGTCCACTATTTCAAAAGTTTAAGGTACTTTAAAAAATAAACTCCTACTGCTATATACCTTATCTCTTGTCCACTGCTGCTCTTCCTGATAGTATCTGATTGCATAAAGAGGGGGTATTCTCAAAGCCTCAAAGCCTCAAATCAAGAAAGAAGAAGGGCCTTTTGTTTCCAGGTGTAAGTCTTGTCCTGTCCTATATTTGTCCTCATACCTTTGAAACCACTCCATTCTTTCTGGATGCCAGTCATCCTCATGGCCTTTCTAGATGACTAAGCATAATGAGGAGATATATCTTCTCTTATTAATGAAACCCTTATCTTCTGTACCAAGAGAGTCTTCCGGTGATACCTAAGGGCACCATCAGTTATACACTTTTATCCAATCCACTGTCCATAGCTCTTTCCTGCCATTCAGAGACATAGGCTCACTTGTCATCCACCATGAGTCATGCTCTAAGTGATTCACCATCCACTTATCTTGTTTTCTTTCAGTGTTTATTTTTCTTCCAGTTAAATGAAACTTTGACATTCCGTGATATATTTTACATCCATGGGAACCCATGTTACTAAAATATTCAAATTTAAGCTTTTTCTCTGTCTTGTCACGTTGTCTTTGGGTACTTGTTACATTGTCCGGAAAGAAGATTATTAAAAAGTACTTTGTTCTTGACTTTTCTCTTTCCATGTTAAATATATTTTGGTGAAGAACAAATCATCAAGATTTACTTGTCATCATCTGTTTCCACATTCATTTAGTTGTCTTTTGCTTAATATCTGGAAATGGAAGCTCCAACTCTCGGTTCGGTCTAATTTATAACCTGCCTATATAGAATTAACACTCATCAGGTTTAAATTTTGATATGTAAAATACAAGTTTTATGAATTTGGGAATCTGTTTTTCTGTTCTCAAGGTTTCAAGGATTTCAGATCTAATTGCTTTGGAAACTAAAAGCTATTCAATTACCTCTTTCTTTCATGTTAGACTCTCTCTCTCCTTCACTGACCAATAAAGTCTGAAGCATATTTGAAGACAAAAATCTTTTTATGCAATATAATTTAAGAAGAAAATGAGGAAAACAGGATAATAGTTACAACACATATCCTCATTATATGGGTCCCTCAACTGTAGTAAATTTCCCTTTTCAAACAAAAACATAGTATTAAAGTACAGGATTCTTTTTCTCATAATCGTACCAAAACATTTTTCATCTGTGGGTCTACATAAACAAACTGTGAAGTTCAAATCCACCATTTGTTCTGAAAACTGGCCAGAATCTTTTAATTTGGGATCGTATCCACCAAACAGATACCCAGAGTCTCATCACAGCTGTTGGAGTTAATAGACGGGGCTGTGCTTATGAACTTCAATGAAGACTCTCCCTCTCTAACCTCTGACACTACTCCAGCCCTGCTTCAAGCACAGATTCAGTAAACACATAATAATTAAAAGTGCTACTGAATGCTACCGGATTGCATGTAACTGTAAAAGCAACTTTAATAGCTTAATTCAAGAATAAAAATTAGCCAAAGTTGAACATCAAGACCTACTGAGGCAACAATAAAAGGGGCTGGGATATATACTTAACTTCAGTAAATGCTTTGAATGAATAAAAAATAAATTATTGAACTCAAGTTTGGAAATAATTATGAGAAAAAGGAAGCAATAACTTTTACCTTATGTATCTCCAGATCAACAATTTTGTATTTAATATCATCCTTATAAGTATAGTTCTCGAATGTTAACTAATTTTTTGTTGTTGTTTGATCTCCATTTCCCACAAAATATTCATTGGCTTAATTTGTGGACAATACAAAATTGAAATATTTTCTAACCTCATTATTTTTATTTGTGGCTGGGTGCTCATGGAGGCAGTGTCATAATTCTTACCTTGGAAATAAGGAGTTGAATCTTAGAATCCAGCAACTTAAAATAAACTTCTTTACTGAAGATGCCATGCCTAAGAAGATGGGAAAGGCTGCTGGCTGAAAAGAATCTCTCCCAGTCTTCAAAATATGTTGAGTTTAAACACATTCAGATGCCTTTGTTTGAAGTTTATGAGAAAATGTTTCAAAGTTAAGCCAGTTTCTTGCATATGCATATTTATGTATACATAGCTTTGTCACTGGGAAAATATCTAAGATCAGAAATGTTTGTTTGTTTGTTTGTTTTTAAAGTCCATATGAATGTGAATAAAAGAAGGAACACAGCAATCAAATGATGGAATCTGATACAAATACTTGGGACTACCTATTCTATTGCAACCTGGCATGACCTGATGTCTTTTGGTAATTTGTAGGAAGTCACTTTTTTCCTGTGGCAAATCTAGAAGCCAGTGAGACTTATCAGTCATAACTGAAAAAAGACTAGTAGTTATCCAGTTCTGGCGCAGACAATAGTCCCCTAAGAGTGATTCCTTGACTCTACTTGTCCACTAAACTATATCATCAAGACAGTAGGACATCCTGAAGTTTTCATTTATAAAAAACACTGCATATTATGTCAGTGTCAGTCTGCATATTTATTTAAACTATTTTTTAAATTCACGTTTAGCTTTTTTCAATAGTTTATGTCATTATAAAATCACAAGTCTTAACACATTACTTTTTTATTCTCTCACCACCTAGTTCTCTTTATATTGTGCCAAACTTTCTAGAGAAGAAAGCCACTATTTAAAAAAATCTCTGTAAATATACACTTAAGGAAAAAAAGAGGTTGACATTTATTGGAGTTACCAAAATTATTGATATTGTATTACATTAATTGACTTATTTTAAATGGTTTATTTAATTTAACAAGCTGGTCATTAAAATTTGATATTTCTTATATAGTTGTAACACTTCCTTTGGGAATTTTAACATTATTTCCAGGAATGTAACTGAAATTACATATAATGCTCAGAAGATCAAGAAGCTTAAGAAATTATTATCATCAATTAATAATTCATATGACTGTAGAAAACTAAAATAAATTTTCAGAAATACAAAAACTGTGCTAATTACTAAAATTATAAACATTTACACTAAGGCAAATATGAAAGCCAATTTTTGGAAGTTATGAAAGAAGTAAAATGAGAAAAATACATTGGTCAACCTATCTGTATCTCCACCTATCACTACCATCTAGCTATACCTTGAGGTCAACCTAAAAATAACCACACTTGATTTAAACAAAAACATCATTAAGTATTTAAAAATTTTGACATTTGTTTTTGAGGATTTGATCAATAATTTGTTGTCTACTCCAATGTGCATAAGAGTGTTTCCTACATTTTCTTTTAGTACTCTTATAGTTTGAGGTCTTTGATCCAATTAGAGTTGTTCTTTGTATATAGCAATAGGTAGGGGTCCTATTTCATTCTTCTGCATGTGGTCAGCTACTTTTTCCAGAACCATTTGCTAAATACGGTCTTCCTTCCCCAGTGGTTGTTATTGGTGGCTTTGTCGAAAATGAGTTGGTTGGGAGATAGAAGTTTTGTTTCCATAATCTCTGTCCTGTTCTATTGGTCTATGTGTCTACTCTTTTTTAAAATATTCTTTTTCAGATTTTAATTTTTTTATTTTAAAGATGTGGGGTACAATTCAGGGATAGGTATACAAATGCTGATTATGGAGGTAACCTTGTTGATGAGGTACGCCCCTCCCTCCCCTAGCAGTTTCCCTCAACTGCCAATCCCACCCCCTCCCCTGACAGTTTCCCACTACTGCCAAACCCTTTCTTATAGTATTATGATAATTGTTCAAGGTCTGCTTATGAATGAATGAGTGAGAACATATGGTACTCTGTTCTTTGTTTCTGTGATAGATCACTGAGTATGATCGACTCTAAATCCATTAAGTTGCTACGAAGTCCATATGTTAGTCTTTCTTTATGGCTGCATAATATTCCATTGTGTGTATGTACAACATTTTTTTTAAATCCGGTGCAGCTTCGATGGGCAGCATGGTTGGTTTCATGTTTTTACTATTGTGAATAGAGCAGCAATAAACATTCATGTACTGGTATCTTTTTTGTAGAATGATTTGAGTTCCTCCGGGTATATTCCCAAAAGGGGAATTGCTGGGTCATATGGAAGATCAATTTCTAGGTCTTTTAGAAATTGCCACACTGTCTTCCAGAGAGGTTGCACTAGTTTGCATTCCCATGAGTAGTGTGAAGCACTCCTTTTTCTCCACATCCTCACCTGTATCTGTTGCTGTTTGTTTTATTAATGATGGCCAGTCTGACTGGGGTTAGGTGATCTCTCAATGCATCAACAGATGTAAACACAAGAACCACATGATTATATCATTAGATGCAGAACAAACTTTTGATAAAATTCAGCATCCCTTCTTGATAAAAACCCTTAAACACCAGGCATAGAAGGAATATACCTCAAACAAGTAAGTGCCATTTACGATAAACCCATAGCTAACATATTGCTAAATGGACAGAAACTGGAAACATTTCCCCTGAAAACTGGAACAAGACAAGGCTGACCACTCTCACTCCTCTAGTTCAACATTGTATTAGAAGTCCTAGCTGGGCAATTAGACAGCAGAAGGAAATCAGGGGTTTCCAAATAGGCAAAGAAGAAGTCAAGTTATCCCTCTTTGCGAATGATATGATCCTATATCTTGAAAATCTAAAAGAATCTTTCATAAACCTGCTTACACTGATAAAGGACTTTGGCAAAGTCTCAGGGTACAAAATAAATGTGCAAAAGACAGTTGCATTCCTAAACACCAACAACATGCAGGCAGAGACCCAAATTAAAAGCACAATCCCATTCACAATAGCCACAAAAAAAAAGAAAGAAAGAAATACCTCAGCATCTTCCTAACCAGAGAAGTGAAAGACCTTTACAATGAGAACTACAAAACACTGCTCAAAGAAATCTAAGAAGACACAAACATATGGAAAAATATTCCATGCTCATGGATAGGAAGAATCAACATCGCTAACATGTCCATCCTACCAAAGACAATCTACAGATTCAACGCAATACCCATTAAGTTACCAGCATCATTCTTCTCAGACCTGGAAATGACAACACAGGAATTCATATGGAAACATAAATGACCAAAACAATCCTTAGCAAAATAAACTAAGCAGTAGGTATCACATTTCCAGACTTCATACTTTACTAAAAGCCAACAGTAATCAAAACAACCAGGTATTGGTACAAGAACAGGCATGCAGATCAATGAAACAGGATAGAGATTCGGAAAGCAAAGCTTCAATTTCTCAACCAACTCATCTTTGACAAAGTCTTCAGCAACAACCACTGGGGAGAGGAGAACCTATTCAGTAAATGGTACTGGGAAAACTTACTGATCACATGCAGAAGATTGAAACAGGACTCCGACCTAGCACCGTACATAAAAACTAACTCTAAATGGATCAGCCCTAAATGTAACACCTCAAAATATAAGCATCATAGAAAATGCAGGAGAAACCCTTATGGAAATTGGAACTGGCAACCAGTTCCTGATCAGAGCCCTAAGTGCCCGTGCCATAAGAAATAAGACACACAAGTGGGACTTCATCAAACTGTCGAGTTTCTGCAAAGCAAAAGAAACCATCAATAGAGCAGCGATACAGGCCAAAGAATGGGAAAAAGATATTTGCCAACTGTATATCTGGCAAAGGCCTAACATCTGGGATCTACAAGGTATTCAAACATGTCAAAAGGAAAAAAACAAACAGCCTCATTAAAAAGTGTACAAAAGATATGAATAGACACTTCTCAAAAGAAGATATACAGACCAACAGACACATGAAAAAGTGCTCAGCCTCAATCATCATCAGAGAAATGCAAATCAAAATATTTTTTAAACTTTAATGTGGGGTACAATTCAGGATTAAGTATACAAGTGGTTATCATACAGGTAAAGTTTGGGCCTCGCATTGGTCAATACTTTGCCTGGTTTGAGATCAGGCATTCTTATTGAGGTTATATTCTGCCCCTCACCAACCCAGCAGTATCCCACTACTACTAATTCCTTTCTTACAGCATTATGGTAAATGCTCAGGGTCCGCTTATGATTGAGAACATGTGGTACTCTGTTCTTTGCTTCCGTGATAGATCACTGAGTATAATAGACTCTAAATCCATCCAAATTGCTGCAAAGTTCATATGTTTGTCCTTCTTTATGACTGCATAATTTTTCCTTGTGTATATGTACCACATTTTTAAATAAACAGTCCAGTTTCAATGGGCAGCACAATTGGTTTCATGTTTTTGCTATTGTGAATAAAGCTGCAACAAACATGCATGTGCAAGTATCTTTTTTGTAGAGCTATTTGAGTTCTTCAGGAGGGAGATTGCTGGGTCATATAGAAGGTCAATTTCTAGGTCTTTCAGAAATCACCAAAGAGATTTCCCTAGTCTGCATTCCCACCAGCAGTGTAGAAGCGTTCCTTTTTCTCTGCATCCTCGCCAGCATCTGTTGTTTGTTTTATTAGCGATGGCCTTTCTTACTAGGGTAGATGGTATCATGTGATTTTGATTTGCATTTCTCGGATGATGAGTGAGGTTGAGCACCTTTTCTTGTGTCGGTTTGCTACCCGTATGTCTTCTTTTGAGAAGTGTCTATTCATGTCTTTTGCCCACTTTTTAATGGGGTTGTTTGTTTTCTTCCTTTTGGCGTGTTGTAGTTCCTTGTAGATCCTGGATGTTAGGCCTTTGTCTGATATACAGTGAGCAAATATTTTCCCCCATTCTGTGGGCTGTCTCCCTGCTCTCTTAATTGTTTCTTTTGTTTTGCAGAAAGTATTCACTTTTATGAAGTCCCACTTATCTATCTTCTCTCTTATGGCATGGGAATTTGGGATTTTGATCTGGAATTGGTTGCCAGTTATGTGTCTATTCTTACACAAATACCAGGCTATTTTGGTTACCATAGCCTTGTAGTAAAGTTTAAAGTCTGGAAGTGTAATATCTCCCTCTTTGTTCCTATTGCTGAGGATTTTTTTTTATTGTTTGTGTTTTTTTCTGTTTCTGTGTGAACTTCTTATTCATTTCCAGGTCTGAGAAAAATAATGCTGGTAATGGGATGGGTATTGCATTGACACGGTAAATTGCTTTGGGTAGGATGGACGTCTTGACAATATTGATTCTTCCAATCTGTAAGCATAGAATGTTTTTCCATTTGTTTGTTTTATTTTTTATTTCTTTGAGCAGCATTTTGTAGTTCTCATCGTAAAGGTCGCTTTTCTGGTTTGGTGGATGCCAAGATATTTAATTATTCTGGCAGCTGTTTTGAGTAGAATTGTGCTTTTTATTTAGCACTCTTTCTGCTTGTTGCTGGTGTATAGGAAAGCAACTGTCTTTTGCACATTGATTTTGTACCCCAAGACTTTATAAAAGCTGGTGATCAGAGAGAGGAGGCTTTTGACAGATCCCCTAGGGTTTTCAAGATATAGAATCATATTATCCACAAAGAGGAATAATCTGTCTTCTTCTTTTCCTATTTAGATACCTGCAATTTCTTTCTTTTGTCTAATTACTTTGGCTAGGATATCTAATACTATGTTGAACAGTAGGCAAGAGAGTGGGCTACTTGTGTAGGCCCCATTCTCAGGGGGAGTGCTTCCAATTTCTCCCCATTGAGTAAAATGTTGGCTGTTGATTTAACATAGATGGCCTCTTTTTGTTTTAAGAAATGTTCCTTCTACACCTATATGCTCAAGAATTTTTATCAAGAAGTGTTGCTGTATTTTGTCAAATGTTTTTTCTGCATCTAATAATATAATCATGTGGTTCTTGGTGTTACATTTGTTGATGTGGTGACCTTAAAAGATAAGATGCACAAGTAGGACCTTATCAAACTGAAAAGCTTTCACACAGGAATAGAAACCATCGAAAAAACGGGTAGAAACCGGGCTCGGTGGCTCAGTCTGTAATCCCGCACCTTGGGAGGTTGAGGTGAGTAGATTGCCTGAGCCCGTGGGTTTGAGACCCACCTGGGCAACTTGGTGAGACCTCATCTCTACAATAAATCAAAAAAGTTAGCCGGGTGTGGTAGCACGTGCCTATAGTTCCAGCTACTTGGATGGCTGAGGTGGAAGGATCGCTGGAGCCCAGCAGATCGAGGCTGCGGTGACCAGGAGCGGCCACTACACTCCAGTCTGGACGACAGAGTGAGACTCCAACTCAAAAAAAAAAGTGGGTAGAAAACCCACAGAATGGGAAAAATATTTGCTAATTATGTGCCTGACAAAGGTCTGACATCTAGGATCAACAAGGAACCCAAATGAGCTGAAAGAAAAACAAAAAAAAAATTTTTCAGCAAGTAGGCAAAGGACATGAATAGACACTTCTCAAAAGAAAGTATACAAGCAACCAACGGACACATGAAAAAATGCTCAGCCTCACTAATCATCAGATAAATACAAATCAAAACTACAATGAGATATCACCTTACTCCAGTAAGAATGGCCCTAGTCAATTAAACAAAAATAATAGATGCTGGCGAGGGAGTACAGAAAAGGGAACCCTTCTAAACTGTTGGTAGGAGTGCAAGCTAGTTCACTCTCTATGGAAAACAGGGTGACAATTCCTAAAAGAACTAAAAATTGACCTTTCATAAAGTCCAGCAATATCTCTTCTGGGAACATAAATAGGTATACAAAAAACACACCTGGACATGCGTGTTTATTGCTGCACTGTTCACAGCAGCAAAAACATGGAACCAATCCCCCTGCCCATCAAAAGTGTACTGGATAAAGAAAATGTGGTGCATGATGGAGTATTATGTAGCCATAAAGAAGAACAGAATCATGCAATTCGCAGCACATTGGATGGAGTTGGAGAACATCATACTTAGTGATTTTTCACAGAAACAAAGAACTGAATACTGAGTGTTCTCACTCATAAGTTGGACCTGATCATTAATCACCAGCATAAGGAAAGAATCAGCAGTTGTGGAACACTGCTGGGGAAGAGAGAAGGAAGGGACACATAACACTACAAAGGGTTCCTGGTCCTAAACCAGAGGAAGTGAGGGCCAGTTGGAGGTCCAAAGTTCACCTGCATGAAGCCTGCTTGCGTAACTAATCATCAGCTGTATCCCACATTTCTATCAAAAATTTCTTTGAAGGGCTTAGTAATTTGTATAAGACAATAAGTAGATGAGCAAACAAGTATTAGAAGTAACATCCCTTGTTCTTTTGTTACTTCCTTGATGTTTGTAAAAAGCTGTATGTTCAAGTTAGATGAAACTCTCATTCCAGTAGGTAGAAAAGGACAATTATATTTATTTATGTGGTTATGATTTGCTTTACCAAAATATTCACTGTCAATCACATTTCATTTCATCTTTTCCATAGAATTTTGTTTCATTCTGGCCTTTGGAATTTTATTATCTAAAATATTTTAAAAATTAAACTATTAGGCAATATTAGTAATTTGTAAAGAAGATTTTTTGTGAAAACCAAAATGAAACTTTTTAAAGCAAAGTTTGTACCATCTTAATGTGCATTCAGAAGTCACACCCACTAATTTGTATATTTGCATATTAATTTACTTTGCCTTGACTTTTCCAGAGAAGCACAATGTATTTTCATCATCTCTGTTCTATTATCCTAATGTTTGTGCTAAGCTTAGTTTGGTTATTATCCAAACATTTTAGCAGAATACATTATTTTCCAAGATTACAATTTACCCATTGTTGGCTAGAAGTGGTTAATTACTGATTGCATAATTACTTTATCATGGAATACACAAAAGAGATGAAATAACATGCTTGAGTTTGTTTTCTTGTTCATTTTATTTAAAGAGAATTACTATAGTATTTTTCTCAACTATCACTTTAATTCAATCTTAACCCAGAATTATAGATTCAAAATACTAGCATAGTTTAATACAAAGCAACTGTGCACATATCTAACTTAAACATTTTTAAGCAGCCGTACAAAATGGAGTGCTTAATAAGTAGTGCTTGGGACTATAAAATAAAATATGTAATAAGCCTGCCACCCTTGTTAATTGATTGTTTTTAATTATAATTGAACAAATACAATTAATCTTGGAGTTTTAAGAGGACATTTTCCTTTATAGGATCACGGTTCCTATCAGCCTGAAGTAGCCTACTTTTCTATATCTTTCTAGATAAAACAGTATAGTGTTTTCAGAGCAGGTTACTCCCAATCTTGCATTCTAATCCCTTTTATATCAAGCAAAGCAAAGAGTCATACAACCAGATAAGTTATTTTGCCCTTCATCCAAATAAAGATGTATTTGTTAAGTATCTATTATTTGCTATGCAGGATGCTGGGGGATAAAAACATATTTTGAGCTTTCACATTTTGAATGTAACTTAGTTCTGGCCACCTGGTCTCAAGGAATTCTGCAGGGAAAAATATATATGCACAGATTTCTGACCACAAACTACATAATTTAGAAATTGTAGTCTGCCTGGAAAGTGTAATGTTGAGACAGAAGCTATTATCATCACTGTTTTAGACTTTGGCATCTTTTTGCTATTCTGTGGTGTTACTCATTTAACGCATCTTGACTTTTTTGTTTAAGTTTATATAGAAATGATTTAATCTAAGTAAGTTTAGTTTTTTTTTTTTGAAACTTTAAAACCCCTCAATTTAATCATAAATTCTTGAACTAAAGTAGCAGGCAAATAGGACCTATTTTGGCATTTAATATTGTTGCTATCAAAATTTTTGCTAATTTTCAACCTCTAGAATTTTACCTCTCTTAACATCTCTGACATTCCTTTGGCATTCACCAAATTAAACATTTTTTAATGTCCTGTCAGAAGAAAGCATCTTAAATAGTCTTATACTTCAAGTATCTTAAAGATTGAGAACGTGACTAAATGAATATTTATGTAGTAAGGAGTCGATTTATTGAATTTATCATCTCAAGGTGCGATGTGAGCTAAAATTACAAAGTTTTAAATTAAAAATAATGCAAAAAATTAAGACAGTACTTATATATACTTTAAACATATTAATGAGTTACTTTCTAAATGCCTCTCTTCTCTACCCCCCAAAAAAAAACAAGATGATAAATTAGAGACATTATCCCTTAATTTTGAGATTGAAATTAATAAATTTAAACACATCATCACAACTTATTCCCTGATCCCCTTTTGAAATCAGTTCCCAAACTGAGATTTTCCTAACTGGTCCTTTGACATACCTCATTTGTTTGATGAATTTTAATTCTTTGGGAATAGACTAATCAGCACAATTTTATAGTAAAATCTTTGGAAATATAACTTTCAAAAATAGGGTAGCAATCAAAACAGACTTGACACTGAATTTTCCTAAAAGAGGCTGTTTCTATAAAAGCTAATGACTTCAAAAGTATGCTTGAAAATTTTAGCTTTTTGTAAAAATTTTAGTGTGCTGGAAGCATAGAACAATAGTCAAAGATTCAGGATCTCCTTTGTAAAATAATAATTCAAACAACACTGTAATTCCTGGACCCATCCTAATAAAATAAAGCGAGTGTTTTCATCCCTCACTTCTTATCAATCTAATGGATGTTATGCAATGATACCAATCAGTTACAATAAACAGGTGATGCTTGCAGATTTTTTGAGTGATCCATAAGTAACACTGGCTTTTAACTCAAGGAGACTAACATAGGATAAAAATGGTAGTATTGCCCAGGACAAGTGATAATCAAAAAATTAGTCCCATGTAAGGTCACTCAACCAATGAACAACAAAAAGATGAACCAAAACAAAAAATAAGACCTTTTTTGACACTTGTATAATTACTAAATCATGAGATCCACTCCGGGCTTTGCCAATTATTAGGCATGTGATAATGATCATGCCATTTACTCTTTAATCTTCAATTTTGTCATCTGCTATGATGAAGATAATGCATGGAATTGTTTGACAGTATATGATCAAGAATAATTGCTCAAAATGCTTTGCCTTTATTTTCATTATTCAAGTCTCCCATTGATATCAAACTAATTTTTTAAGCCCATCTTTTCAAGGTTTGCAGAAGTTATACAGATGTGGATAACACAGGAATGGATTGCTTTATACTCAAGAAAGTAGCTATAATTTTCTAATCCTTGCAAAATTTTTACAAGTGAAGTGTGTCATGCAAATTATGAGAATATTGATTTCCAAGTGAATAAAAAAATAAATGACTCGTTATTTCTTTTTTTTATTATGAGAATTAAGTTGCAATGTATTGCCTTAATTTACCTATGAGAATATAGATACTTTTTAATACAGTTTGTACTCAGTCAACCTTTCTCTGTCTTCTTTGGGTAAAATTTAAATTTATCAACCCACTCTTGCCTAATTCAAATGTCAAAATTTCTATAAATTCTTTGCAATTACTAGATCCAAATAGTATTTTTCCTGCTTTTGAACTTTTACAAAAGTTACAAACCTTAGCATTTATGTTGGCATTCTACCTACATGATGTGTAATCATATGTTTTCCCCAGAATCTGTTTTATTTTTGTTTTTTGTTTTGAGTTGGAGTCTCACTCTGTTGCCCAGACTGGAGTGCAGTGGCTGCTCCCAGCCACCGCAGCCTTGACCTGCTGGGATTCAGCTATCCTTCCGCCTCAGCCTTCCAAGTAGCTGGAACTACAGGAGCGCGCTACCATACCTGGCTAATTTTTGATTTATTGTAGAGATGAGGTCTCGCCAAGTTGCCCAGGCGGGTCTCAAACCCGCGATCTCAGACAATTCACTCACCTCAGCTTCCCAAGGCGCAGGATTACAGGCTGAGCCACTGAGCCCAGCTAGAATCTGATTTTTGATCTTAAAAAAGAGATATAGTGTTGTTGTTGTTGCTGTTTTTTACAAATACTTAAAAGTGCATTAAATCAATTTTATTATATATTTTATTGATATAGGGAGATACTGCTTCTGTAGCATTCGAGGGGTGAGAACTGTTCACTTAATGTAACAAGATACCACACATATATTAAAGTATATCCAAATGTGTTAATCATGGTTTATAAATAATCATGTACTTTCAGGCTTGCGTCCCTTGATTCATGCTATTCTCTGTCCAGAATTATATTTTTTTGTCACCCTTACATCAATTCTACTTATTCCTTAAGGCTTAGCTTCAATAAACTCATTCATGAACCTATCTATGACTGCTCGTTAACCCTTTTAATATTGGTACTTCAAAAGTACATTGTGTATAGTTCTATACAGTACTTCCTGTACTTTTTCCTCCCAACAGGGCAAGTATAGTCCTGATATGATGTGTCCAGAACTCGACAGTTTCAGGACAGTCCCTCTACTTGAGGGGAGGAGTGGAGTAGAAAGATCACACCAAAAAATAATACCCAATATAAGCCTCATGGATGATCTGTTGCTAAGCCCTTTAGCCAGTAAGAAATATCAAATCATCTCATAAATATTCATAGCACAGGTAAATTAGGATTTAAATATCCTTTTCCTCCCAACAGAAGGTAAGCAACAATGAAAGAAATTCTTAGATCTAAGTTCAGCAAATGACAATTTCTTCAAAAACGATAGCACCTGTTAGTATCATGATAATATGTAATTATGCATCTTTGACAAAGCTACCAGTAACAATTACTGGAGAAAGGAGAACATATTTAGCTAATGGTGCTAGGCAAACTGGCTGAACACATGCAGAAGAATAAAACTGGTTCCCTACAAAAATCAACTCATCATATACAAAAATCAACTCAAAATGAATCAAAGACTTAAAAGTAAAATCTCAAATTATAAGAATCCAAGAAGAAAGCATGGGGAGCACCCTTATGCACATTAGAGTAGGCAACAGATTCTTGACCAAGTCCTCAAAAGCAAATGCCATAAAAGCTAAGATAGACAAGTAAGATCTCATCAAACCAAAAAGGCTTTGTACATCAAAATAAGCCATCAAGATAATTAAGAGACAACCAACGGAATGAGAAAAAAAAGTTTGCAAATTATG
>CAUYQG010087114.1:0-18399 GCA_963574415.1 Tarsius wallacei
GTACTTCACAGTTTAGCACTTAATTTTTCTCTAATGAACAACTTTGATTTCTTCCACCAAATTATAAGCTCTTAAAAGGCAAGTAAGTACTATATTTCAACTATATTTCATACAACTTTTATCCTCACCCTATCTCCTTGATTATTCAGGAAAGATGAGTTGAATGGTAAATATTATCTTGATGTTAGAATGTATTTCTGTGTTTTTCAGACATGACGATTATACTCAAAGCACATTGCAGGTTTGGGAATTTAGTATTCCTTCAATAAATATTTGCTTGGCTCTCCATTGTTACCTTCTGAATCTGAGAATCTCTAATACTCTTTCTTAAAGGAGAAAGCAAGAAAGGCACCCAGAGTTTCCTGAATAGATCTTTGGAGTAGTGTAGGGTTGTTTAATTTGTATTCTAGGACATTATTATTCTCACTCATTAGGCTATTCAATTTTCCATAGTTAGATATTTAGAATAAATGTCTGCATTTGGAAGAAAATTTTCATTGACTTTATATAATAAAAGTATTTAGCATACTGTATTTTTATTTTAACTTAGATATGACGTCTCTCTTTTTACCCATATCTGAGGTTAGCCTCCACGAGTTAAAATAATTTTTTTTTTTTTGAGTTGGAGTCTCACTCTGTCGCCCAGACTGGAGTGCAGTGGCCGCTCTCAGCCACTGCAGCCTCGACCTGCTGGGCTCCGGTGATCCTTCCGCCTCAACCTTCCAAGTAGCTGGAACTACAGGCGCGCACTACCACGCCCGGCTAATTTTTTTTTTTTTTTATTTATTGTAGAGATGAGGTCTTGCCAAGTTGCCCAGGTGGGTCTCGAACCCACGGGCTCAGGCAATCCACTCACCTCGGCCTCCCAAAGTGCTGGGATTACAGGCTGAGCCACCGAGCCCGGCTGTTAAAATAATTTTTAGAGGGCTTGGAGTATTTTACATAAGTAATTCTCTGTGACAAAAGCAAGGGAAGAGGATTCATAGGCAGAGAATATCTGGGAATCAGGAGAGTGGCATGTACAGGGTGTATAGCATTGGCCAGGTCTGGCAAGTTACCTTCCTGTTTTTCCCTGTAATCTTTTACATACAGACTGCATGCGTACATAAAGGATATTGCACTGGAAAACCAACTAAGTATTTAATGGGTGTGTACTCAATTCTGTGCAAGCTGTTCTCTGGGTTATAAAAAGTACTGTGAGATTATGGTATCTGCCCTTAAGGATCTTACCTAGTTAAGGGAGGAAATAACATGGGGCAACTAGAAGATAAACCTCATCCTAGTCATTAGTTTTATGCCAGAGATTAAGATGTAGTAGGGATAAATAAAGGTTCAAAAATACACACCTGTAGAATAAGTGTGACATATGCATTCATGTATACAGCCTTATGTAAAAGTCATGGAGGTTTCACCTGACAGTCTAATGATTTGGTAGTGTGATATGGTCCCCCCAAAGAATGACTGCAATTTTCAGCTGTAGTAATTGAAGTGTAGTATGTAGAATGAAGAAAATGATCATGGATATTTGGCCTGAGAAAGATAACATGTAGGAGAACAAGGTAGTGGTCTTCGAATATTTGAAGGAGTCTTCTAGGGAAAAAGAATAAATTTGTTGCATATTGCCTCCAAAGACTGGGTGCAAATTAGAGGAAAACAGACTTTTGGCTCGTTATGAGGAAGGACTATTTAAAATCAGACCTAATCAAAGATGTTGCAGAATTTCTTCATATGATTATTTTCTAACGTTGGAGTGAAAGAGATTTTTCTGTCAGGTGGGTGTAGGGAGGTGGTGGTAGTGGCAGTATACTCAGATTTGGATTTGACTAGTGGTCCCCAGATTTTTTAACTTCATGGGTGAGTAAAGTTTAAATGAAATTGTGGGGGGTGGGGGCACAAGTATATGGTAGTCAGCCTTATTTTGCCAAGTAAAGATGCTAAACAAAATAAACTACCAACTAACTACTGTCATTTCATATAAGAAAGATGATTTTTAAAAAATGCTCCAAGAGTAAGAAGAATGATATCTAATAATAGATAGTTCTCAAATTAAATACATTTAGCTGAAAAAAGGCACTACGTGCCCTTTTTTATTTCACTTCAGAATTGTGAAAACTATCGTAGGGAACCATTGGGATGACTAGCCTAAGATTGAGTGACTGGTCTTTTTACTTCCTGCTGTGGCTCCCTGCAGAGGCCTTTCACTGATTCATTATTGCTTCCTGAACACTAAGCACATTTTCCTTATTAAAGGGCTGGATAGCATTTAGTAAGGTTCTGATAGAGGCTTTCACTGTAATCAAAAGAGTTGAAAGAAATTGTAAAGAGAGTTTTGGACAGAAGCACAGCAGCCGTTAAAACATTTAAGACTATTTTGGGTAGTCTCTAAATTTGTGAAGGGAAAGTGGAATGTGAAGTTTTTTCCCACAAACTCAGAGAGGGTATATACCATGGTCCTGCTTTCCCATCCCTACTCTCTCACTATATGTGTCATGTTTTACTATCAATTTTAATCTGAAAATGTGAGTATATTTAAAAATGTTGATAAGGTAGATTTAGTCTTCAAGACTCTTATTTCAAGCTGCAGCTGATATTCGAAGTGCCTGTTCCTACTTTCCTTGTTAGAATTTCTTTCACCAGCTTTCCTCTAAAAGGGCCATTTATTTCAGACTCTTTCTGTGTTGTGTTTGAAAGGAAGCCTCCACAATTATTTTTGTGCTGTGTAGCTAAAACATTTGTCTGTGTGTTTGTTACCTTTTATGGAAAATTGTTCTGTGCTTAGTTACAGAGAAATTATTTGTGTGGCAAAACCTTGTCTCCTCTAAAGAGATACTGCGACTCAAAGGTGCTAACCCCAGATTGGGCAATGGGGGAGGTGGGCAGCAAGTAATATCCGTTAAAATGTAAATTTGGGTACTTAAATTTTCAAAAATGTAATCATAATTAGCTACTAGTTATTGAGCTAGGTGCCAGGCACTTTTGTAGATATTTTACATATATTATTTAATTTTCACAGCTATGATACAGTTTTTATTATTAGTTCCATTTTACAGTTGAAAAAATGGAGGCATAAAGGGATTACGTAACTTGCTCAAGGTTACAGAACTAGTAAGTGGTGGAGTCAGGATATGAATCTGGAGTTAGGATTTGAATTTAGGCAGTCTAACTTCAGAGTCTTCATTCCTGACCATGTTTATAGAAGTTGCTTTTGAAATTCAGAAGTTTACATATTGTGACGCTCTGGAAAAGGACTATTTGAAGGTAATCGGGGAATACATGCTAAGAAAAGCTATTACTTTGAGGCAATAGGGTTTAATAGGTGATACCTAGAGCAGTAGTTCTTAAGTGTAGAAGCATCAGCATTCTTTGTGAACTTGCAAATTCTCAGAGTCTAGATCACTAATCAGAAACTTTAGGAGAGAGGTCCAGAAATGTATGTGTCAGTACATTTTATTCTAGATGATTCTGGCACACGCTAAAATTTGAAAGCCATTGGCCTAGAGGCCAGAGCTGTGGGGAAAAAAAATCCAAGAGAGAAAGAGCTGAGAATGGCAGAAGAGAGGAAACTGAAAAGATTGACGATGACAGGTCTAATGGAGGCAGGATGGGGAAGGAGGAAAGGGAGGCTGGGAGCAGCATACATTGTTAAGGAACCAGAACAGAAAAGAACAGTATTTGTATGTATGTGTTTTAAAAGGCCAAGGGGAAGGAAAGGGAGATCCTCTAGATGGATGTATGTTAAATGTTAGAAGAGAGACTTCATTCATATTGCTGTCATTCCTTTGGGGCCTAGAAGAAAGGTGAAAAGGTGCTTAGCTCAACCTCAGCCTAGTTGGGGGGCAAAGTTTTATATAGCTAGAAGTAAGCTAGAGGAACTAAAACTCTAAAGTTTAGTGGGAAGGTGTGAGGGCTCATAGTTTGAGAGGATAGTGGTGTGAGCCTGTGCTTTGTACCTGAATCAAGCTAACTAAATACCATGAACTGCTTTTATGAGATGCCTCGGCCTATATAATTTGAATTCCAGATTCCTTCACTTGTAATTGTCTAGTTGAATGTCTAAGTTGGGTGTGCTGGATGGACTGAAGTCTCTTTGGGTGGGAACAAGTATAACATTAAAGAAACTGGATAGAATGAAGGGCACAAATTGATCTTTGAGTAAATAGCACGCCTGTCCCTACAGAATGGCAGTAAAGAAAAAATTCATGATCATCCAGCACATAAAACAGACTCCCATTTGGTGGGTTTCTTCCTCTTCATCTGTTTTATTTACTAATGTTATTTACTTCTGAATTTTATGATCAGATGCTAACAAATGCCCCTCACTTTTGTGCCTTGTTCTGATTTGTGTTTATCTTTAGCACCAGAAAAGTGCCACTGTAAGCCATGAGATGTCTGGTCTGAATTGGAAACCCTTTGTATATGGCGGCCTTGCCTCTATTGTTGCTGAGTTTGGTAAGAATGTGAAAAATGACAAATACTCATTTTATGGTATAGATGATAGTGTATGGTGAGAGTTATTATTGGTGAAAACTAGAGAAAAAAATTAAAAGCTCTTCCTATTTGTTTTAAAAATTATTGTTTCAAAGCCATCAAGTAATATTTCAGAGAAAGTACTAATGGTATGACAAATGAAGTTAAGAAAAGTCAAACTTAGGAAGCTTTTTTGATAGTTGTGATTTGTCAATTTGCTAGGCTTAAGAAATAATACATGAAAATCTTAAAGGAGTTGGATATGATAGGAGTTTCTGCTATGTTCCTGTGCTTATGGTCTTTCTTTTATGCTAAGTTGTTTATAACTTTGCTTGTAAATATCTAGATTTCTTTTTTTTTTTTGAGGTACATGAGTCTTTGACATTATACAAAGAGTTTAAACTATTATATATCAATTACAGTTCAGTGACTCTTAAAACAGCCATCAGTCAGTTCCACAATTTCCATAAGTTGAGGTTTTCCATTGCAGTTGCCACTAGTTCTTTGTCTTTTATCTGCTTATTGATGTCTTCTTCCGTTGAGTAGTTTCCTTCAGAAATGTGTATTTCCAACTTACGTTTAAATGGTAAACACTGCTGAAGTTTTACTCTTAAGCACAGCCCAGTAAGAGTCACCAAAGAGCAATGAGGTACTGTTGGCATAAACCTGATAATAACCAGATAGTCTTCTTCATTTATCTCCTGAACCTCCACACAACTTTCTGTTACCATTTCCAGTTTTTCTAAAGTATTGGGCTTTTCTGGGTCCCAGATAGTTCTAATCAGATCATAAACCTCTAGCACTTTCTCTTCCATGATCCAGGGCTGCCTGGCAACTCCCCACTCAGAGAGGCCCGAAGGCCACAGGACCCTGCTCAGCATCCAGGAGAGCAGCCCGGACACACGCTCCATCCTCACACTCTGCCATCCCTCAAATATCTAGACTTCTTTTTTTTTTTTTTCAAACTTCTGTCCCATTATAGAAGAAAACTTACTAACAAGAGCAAACAAGATTCTTTATTTGATTTAAATTTTGAAATATTTTTAGATTGTGATTATTTCATCTTTCAGATTTTCTCTTTCCTAAACTATTCATAAGTGACAACAATCCGCCAGTCTTTGTTGACTTTCTTGGCATATGCAGTGGAATTGTGATATTCAGGTCATCAGTGACCAGAGCTACACAATAACCTTTGTTTTATTTATTTATTTTTTTTTTTAGGAGATAGGGTCTCACTCTGTCACCCAGACTGGAGTGTAGTTGTGTGTCACCATGCCTGGCTGTTTCTTAATTTTATTTTTTGTAGAGATGGGAACTTGCTATGTTGCCCAGGCTGGTCTCGAACTCCTGGCCTCAAGTGATTCTCCTGCCTTGGCCTTCCAATATGCTGGGCTTATAGGCGTGAGTTATCGCACCCATTCTCACTTTGTTAGTTTTAGACTTTGAAATATTCCTTGAAATATAGTTTGTCAAAGTAACATCTACTTCTATGCGTTGACATAAGAGAATGAGGCTTGGTTAAATAAAATTTTCCCTCAAGCAGTCTGCTGGTTTGTGTCCTGAGTAACTTAAGGAACCAGGATGAGTAGAACCAAATAGGACTTTGCCATTATCTTTCATTATATTAAGGAACTGTTTGTTTCTTGTAAACAGATTTTAAAAACCCACAAAACTTTGTGAAAGTACAAAGGAGCATCTGGAACAGCAACCTCATGCTTCCTATCTTAAGGAACATTTGGGGAGATTTTGTGAGGCAGAGGTGGGGAGATTTGAGGTGGGAAGGGGCAGGAGGGAGACTGATAGAATTATTATTATTATTATTATTATTATTTGAGTTAGAATCTCACTCTGTCACCCAGACTAGAGTGCAGTGGCATGCTCCTGGCCTCCGCAGCCTCTACCTACTGGGCTCTGGCGATTCTTCCGCCTCAGCCTTCCAAGTAGCTGGAACTACAGGTGCACGCTACCACGCCCGGCTAAGGGAGACTGATAAATGCCACATCATATGTTACACATGAAATAAAAGCAACATTTAAATTATTTTTGCATTTATAGTATATTAGGACAGTCTTTATTATATCATGGTTTCAAGTATTTGGTGGGTCAAATGCTGCTGTCTCTATACAGTATAGTACATTTCATTTATCACATACAACTCTTGTCCTCTGACAGCGGTATTCTAGTAGAGCTCTTCTATATGTTATAAAAAGGACTTTGCTTTATGTTTCAGATATTGTCATTGTCTTATATTTAGCCAAAATGTAACTATGACTCTTATGAAATACTTTTAAATGAGTGTGCTCCTTTCTAGGAACTTTCCCTGTGGACCTTACCAAAACACGACTTCAAGTTCAAGGCCAAAGCATCGATGTTCGTTTCAAAGAAATAAAGTATAGAGGGATGTTTCACGCCTTGTTTCGAATCTATAAAGAAGAAGGTGTTTTGGCTCTGTATTCAGGGTGAGACTGGATTCGTTCCTTATATCATCACCAGAAATGCTTTTTAAAGAAGCCATATATTTCAGCTGTCTAATAGTTTGTTCCCTTCATATTTGCTATTTTAACTTGTAATTCAACATTGATGTGCCAGTTTATATATTGCCTGCTTGCAGGTTTTGCGCTTTGGATTTTGTGTTCATTTGGCTATAAGTGATATATTTTTAAATGGATAGATCATCATAGCTTGCGTTTCCCCTGGTTTCCTGATAGTCATCAACAGCTGTACCAATTAATTGTATATATATATATTTTGCGATATTTTTCCTGAGTTGACAAATACTTTCTTTAAAAATTTCTTTAAAGAAATATTCTTCTGGCAGTTTAAACAGAAAATGTAGAGTGAGAGAGAGGGAGAATCATCTTTTTTTGGGTCAACTTTTGATTTGCTATCAGTTTGTGGTTTATTGTGCATTTTGTAGTTTGTCTGCTGCCATTTTCCTGGGCCACTCCTACATCGAGGCTAACAGTTTATTGCTCAGAGAATAGCCATCAATTTTATTATTAACCTATGTTAGATTTTACTTAAAATATCATTTTCTTGGGAGGGAAATCAAGTAGTACATCCTGAAGCAAGTGATTTTTGGATCATCTGTTTCACCTTGTTCTTTCATCAGCATAGATAATCACAAGATTTTTTTTTCTGATGCCAGGCAGTAAAGTCAGAAATATGCATATTCAGTTATTTTAAAATCCTAACCATTTGAGCGACTGCTGTCTTTCTATTTATACCTCTTAAAGTATAGTTCTGCAATTTGGAAGAATCTCAAAGGAGGTATGAGTGAGAATGTCTTCAGTTTAAAGGAGAACTTAAATAGGGTGAAATCTTGGCTCTAGTATCTCCTTGTTGATAGGATTAAAGATATGTCTGCAACTGTTTGGAAGTAGAGGTTGGTTTTTTAAAAATTCTATTAGGTGGGTAGTAATGTATGTATAGTTCTTTTTATACATTGCTGGGTTTAATTTGCTAGTATTAAGGATTTTTGCATCTAAGTTCATGAGAGATAGTGGTCTGTAGTTTTCTTTTTTCATACTGTTTGTATCTGATTTTGGTGTCAGGGTAATACTAGCCAAAATGTGTTGGGCTCCATTCCCTTTTCTGTTTTCTGGAAGAGATTGCGTAAGATTGGTGTAAATTCTTTAAACGTTGGTAGAATTCCCCCCATGAAATTATCTGGACCTGGAGATTTCCTTTTTGTGAACTTTTAAATTATAAATTCAAAATCTTTAATTGTTGTCTTAGTTTGGGTGGCTATAACAAAGTACCCTAGAATGGGTGGCTTATAAACAACAGAAATTTATTTCTCATACTTGTGGAGGTGGAGAGTCTGAGATCATGGTGTTAGAATGGTCAGGTTCTGGTGAGGGCTGTCTTCTGGGTTGCAGATTGCCAAGACTTTTCATCATATCCTTACATGGCAGAGAGTTCTCTGGGATCCCTTTTGTAAGGGCACTAATCCTATATATAAGGGCTTCACCCTCATGACCTAATCACCCCCCAAAGGTATTGCCTCCTAATACTATCACATTGGGGGTTAGAATTTCAACATACCAATTTTGGGAAGATACAAACATTTAGTCCATTGCAATAGTTATGAGTCTTATTCAGATTACCTTAGTTGAGTTTTGGTAGTTTGTGGTTTTCAAGGAATTTGTCCATTTCTTCTAAGCTGTGAATTGATGAGTATAAAGTTATTTATAGTATACTCTTATATTTTTAATGGCGGCAGGATTTGTAGTGCTCTTCCCGGTTTCATTCCTGATATTAGTGATTTGTACCTTCTCTCTTTTTATCTTTGTGAGTCCTTCTAGAGGTTTATAACTTTTCCTGATTTTTTTTTAAAGAGCCAACTTTTGGTTTCATTTATTTTTCTCTGTTTTCCTGTTTTTCAATTTCATTGACTTATGCTGTTATTTTATTCCTTCTTCTTTCTTTGGGGTTATTTTGCTCTTCTTTTATTTATTTATTTTTTTAGTTTCTTGATGTAGGAGATTATTGAGTTGAGACTTTTTTCTAATGTAAGCATTTCATGCTATTAATTTCCCTCAGCACTGCTTTGGCTGCATCTCATATATTCTAATAGGTTGACTTTTTTGTTTTCTTTTCAGGTCTGTATTTTAAACATTTTCTTTGATAATTCCTCTGAACAATAGATTATTTAGAAGTATGTTTAATTTCCAAATGTTTGAGGCTTTTTCTTATTGATTTCTAGTTTGATTCTGTTATAATCAGAGAACATAGTCTATGTGATTTCATTTCTTTTAAATTTGTTGAGGTTTGTTTTATGATCCAGGATGTGTGCTGTCTTGGTGTTTTATGGGTGCTTGAAAAAAATCAGTAATCTGCTGTTGTTGGGTGTAATGAGATGGGTAACGGAAGTGAGTAGGCTGTCTAGATATGCATAATTTGCAAATGCATGTTAATTATAATTAACTATCTTTCTCTATTTTTTGGCAGGATTGCTCCTGCTTTACTAAGACAGGCATCATATGGCACCATTAAAATTGGGATTTACCAAAGCTTGAAGCGATTATTTGTAGAACGTTTAGAAGGTCAGTATACTCACCTTCTTTTGAGGTGATACTGAGAGGGATTATTGGAATCATGCTTAGTGGAAAGTGTTCATAATGGGATGCCTGAGAATGGAGGACCGGCTCTTTAAATTTGTCCCTTTTTGTATCAATGAAAGGGATCTGATCATCTCAGGAGAAACATGGAATAATGTTGCCTGAGAAACTAATGCTATCTTCAGTAAGAGGACTTCAACTGTAAGGCATTTTCTAGCTACCAATTTTGATGAGCTTTTGGTAGGTGGAATAATTTTAGGCTATTATATTCCAGATTCTGATGTACCTATGGCCAAGATGGCCATACCCACATCTAGCATTATTATATGTCTCTGCTGCTCTAGCATTTCCAGTTTGACATTTTACTAAATGGTTATTTTACCACAGGCCTGGGGCTGTTGGATGGTTGGGGACAGCTGGAAATTCTTTCAGTTAGTAATGTCCTCTAATCACTTTGTTGTCCTAAATCAGCTATTTCTGGAGCTTCTCCTTTGGGGATCCTGAGGGGTTCCCTTCCACCCCTTCCTAAAATAATTTCCTTTCATAGATTCTTCACTTAGGTTTACTTTGTTTCTATTTTTAGGCTCTTCATGGTGGGGAGGAGTAGTGAAGATTGAATTTTCGCTGGAGAACAATATGCTCTGTGGTTTCTTTGTTCTTTTTTTCTAGTTCAGGAGATTTAGTTCTAAATAATAGGATTTTTCACAGTTGACTACAGAAGGCTTCTGTAAACTAATAGAGGCTAGGAGTGATCTAAGGCCTGTCAAAATTAATATTTAGATAACTGTTTTGTATTAGACATAAGATTTTATCTTTTAACATTTAGTTCCTGAATCTTTAGAGTTTATGATTGTCCAGAAAAAGACTTAAAAACATGTTCTTTAGATATTGAAATGGTTGAAGGGAAACTACCATATTCTGAATTTATGTGGAGTATTGACTGTTATATAAAAGAATAGGATATTCTAGTGTCCTTTAGAAATAATTATTTTTTAAATAAATAATTTATATTTTACAATTTTTATATACTTTAGTACTGATTTGGGATCTACAAATATTTGAGTCTCTTTATTTTCAGAAGCTTTGTAGTTCATCTCTAAAGTCATCTTTCTAACCAAGTTCTCTTCCTTCAGTAGCTCAGTACTCTGTTCTCAGAAGCTGGTGCCTAATACAAGCAGATCTTTCTTTCTTTTTTTTTTTTCCTTTTTACAGATGAAACTCTTCTAATTAATATGATCTGTGGGGTAGTGTCAGGAGTGATATCTTCCACTATAGCAAATCCCACTGATGTTCTAAAGGTAAGAGAGATGTATGCAGTGTGATTTGAAAAGAGCATGAGCTTTAAGTTAAATTTGGGTTCAGATTTCCACTGTTAACTTGCTGGCTGTAAAACGTTGGGCAGATCATTTAACTGCCTCAGTTTCATCATTTGTAATGCAGTGTTTACAGCATAGAGTTGTGAAGGATTAGAGATAATATATGTAATATATGTAAACTGCCTATCATTGTACTCGGTAGTAGATGTTCAATAACTAGTAATCAACTTATTATGATATGCATTAATCTGTTGGTCTTTAAATTGGGGTACGCAAGCCCCTATACGTTCTTTCTAAGGGCTATGCATTTTATAGGAATCAGTTTCCAGATCCCTTACTTCTATTTGTACTCTTTCCTAAAACTGATCAGAGAAGGAATCTGTGTTATAATGGCCCCTTTCCCACTTTAGGAAAGACAAGCATATCCCCCACTCACTCCAAATTTTAATATGGTATGGGATACCTGGGATACTAAACAAAGGAATACATTGAAATATAGTTTTTGGAGAAACCTCCTTTAATAACCTATTTGGGTACCTTAATTCTATAATTCTTGTATTTTTCCTGTTTTGTATTTCCATTAAGGGTGAGGTTGGCATTTAAAAAAAATTATTTATTTAAAGATGTGGGGTACAGTTAAGGGTTAGGTATATAAATACTGATCATGCAGGTACCCTTGTTGATGAGGTATGCCTCTCCCTCCCCTAGCAGTTTCCCTCAATTACCAGTCCCACTCCCCCGGACAGTTTTCCACTACTGCCAATCACTTTCTTATAGCATTATTTAACAATGGTATATTTTGGCCTGTGTTGGGATATTTTGAATTCAGAACAAGAATAGCATAGCTTAGTGGTGCTGATTTGTTAAGAACATGATTGGATTTCTTTAAGATTTTATCAAATCACAGACTGAAACATTTCTTTGAGTTGGAGTCTCACTCTGTCGCCCAGACTGGAGTGCAGTGGCTGCTCCCGGCCACCGCAGCCTCGACCTGCTGGGCTCCGGCGATCCTTCTGCCTCAGCCGTCCAAGTAGCTGGAACTACAGACACGCTACCACGCCTGGCTAATTTTTGATTTATTGTAGAGATGAGGTCTCGCCAAGTTGCCCGGGCGGGTCTCGAACCCACGGGCTCAGGCAATCCACTCACCTCAGCCTCCCAAAACACAGGATTACAGGCTGAGCCACCGAACCCGGCTGAAACATTTCTTTTAATATCAATTTTCATCTAACTTTATTTCATTAAATGGTAAATATTTTCTACTTATTAACTTATTTAAACTTGTGATTAATTAAAAGCAAGTAAGTGAGGGGATCCCAAAGTTTTCAAAAAGTATTTTAAAATTACTTTAAGAGGATTGTGAGAAAAAGAGGACAGACACATGCTTGATCTTGAGCACTAGTGAAACCACAAAGTGGCTAGGTTCTTGAAGGAGAGATTATTGCATTTCAGAGTTTTGAGAACTGAGAGAGTGACTTGAAGAACAACACACGTGAAAGAAACCACTGGTGGTGGTTGATGGAGAAATGACATGAAATAGTCTTTCTGGACTAACGTGAGAGTAATTTAGCTACAGAATTTTTATATCATTTTAGATTTACAGAGCAAGTATTTATGAAGAGAATTGACTGTGTCCTAAAACTCTAGAATATGTGTAATATAATTACGTTTGTTCGAATGTGCTTTTCTTTTTTTTCACTGTTTTAAGGATTTATTGCAATAGATGAGACATATCACGAGCCTGAAATATGTGAAAGTTGTAAGCAACAACTCTTCTTTCTCTTCCTCCTTCATTTCCCTTCTCGTTTTCTTCATCAACCTTATTTTTCTTCCTTTTCTTTTATGTATTTCTCTTATCATTCAGTTTTTCGTGCCCTTCTTTTCCTTCTCCTTTCACATTATATAAATCTCGAGCGCAGGAACAGTTTTAGTACTTGTGATAGACTTCACAGCAGTTAGCACAGAATGTGCTTTCCAAGAATAATATTTAACTCCCTGAAACTTTGTTTCTTATCTGTCTGGATTCTAGACTTAATGACCTAAGTGATTTCCTTCAATTTCCCATCCCACCCACCTGTCTGGCAAAATCATTGACCAATGGTATAATCCACCTTTTCCTTTCTTATGCCTCGGTAAGACTAAGTAGTGGTGGGGAGAAAAGTCACAGACTGTGACTGTGCCAATATGATTTATGGTATGATCTTGATTGGGCTGTTTAGTCCTTTCAGTTATCCTCGGCAGTTCTTTTTCTTATCCGCAAGGACATTTAAACCTTCAGACCTTCTCTTTAGCTCCTCATTCCTCTTATTCTCTGCAGACAATCCCACCTCCTTGCCTTACACCTCTCCACTTCCTGTTTCTTCCTTCCTTGCCCTATAAACATACCTCTATACCCATCTTTACCTTGTCTCTAATGTAGTGGTTTTCAAAGTGTGATTCTCCAGACCAACATCAACAGCATCACCTGGGAACTTGTTAAGAAATGCAAATTCTCGGGCCCTATGCCACACCTGCTGAATCAGAGCGCGTGGGATGGGGCCCAGCAGTCTGGTTTGACAAGCCCTTCAGGTGATTTTGATACATGATCAAGTTAAAAAAACCAAAAAACCTTGCTTTACTCTGCTTTTCTGTTTCATCAGGGGCCTTGCTCTATCTTTTTTCTCGCTTATGTTCAACCTCTTTGCTGGTTATCTCCCCTCAAAGGACAAATATGTTCAAGTTCTCTATCCTAAAGTACTTTTTCTTGACCCTCAGACCTCAAAACCCCACCCTATCTCTTTTCTTCCCTTCTTATCTAGATTTTTACAAAAGAGTAGTCTTTACCTTCTATTCCCTCCAAAGCCTGCTGTACTCCTGCTGCTTGACTGAAACTACTCTCTCCAGGGTCAGCAAAATGTCCACATTATCCAATTCAGGGAACATTTCCGTTCTCATCGTACTTAACCTGTTTTGACTGATTCCTTCTACTTGAAGTTCCCCTTTAGTTTTGTCACCACGATATTTAGACTTTGCTTCTGGTTTTCATACTCCTTGGTTTCATTTGTGGGGCCCTTTTTTTGCACATACCTTAGATCTTTCTCTTTTCTCACTCAGTGTTCCATCTTTAGCTCTTTTCTCCTCTATAGTCTCTCTTTGGTTGGCCTTTTTCATTCTTAAGACTTTAGCTCTTACTCTATCAGGTATAGGCTAAGCTGCTGTAACAAATAAACTAAAAAATACAAGGCCTTAAGCAATATACAAGTTTACTTGTCCCTCATGTAACAGTCTGGAGGAGAGTAGTTTATACTGCTGGGGTGGTTTTACTCAGTGTGGTCATCCAGGATCCAGGTTTGTTCATTTTTATTGCAGTGCCATCTCTTAGGGCAGAAATTGGCAAACTACTGTCTATGTGCCAAATCCAGCCCACTGCCTGCTGTAAATAAAGTTTTATTGGAACACAGCCACCCCGTTTGTTTATGTATTGGCTGTGGTTGTTTTTATGTTTTAGAGGCAAAGCTGATTAGTCATGACAGAGGCCATAAACCCTGAAAAGCCTAATGTATTTATGTCTGGTCCTTTACAGAAAAGATTTGCTAAACCTGTCCTATGGTATTGTTTTAACCTGTATGATTGCAGTTGGACCACCATCAAATCTACATTCCAGCCCATTGGAAGAGAGTCAAGGGAAAGCAATTTCCTTGTGTTTTTTCAAAAATTTAATCAGATTAAGTTAGGAAAAATATAAGAGAAAGTACAGATTGGCATCCAGGATACTTCTAGTGATAACAAGCGCACCTTCCAGCAGTTACAGCACAGTTTATAAAGCATAAAGGAGGAAGTATTTTGACCTTTTTCGTGATTGGCTGCTATAAATTATCCTTTTAAAGGTGAAACAGCTGTTTAAGCTGATTGATATAGTTGATTGGCTTTATTTCACTGAAGCATGCTGACAAGGATGTAAAGCTTACATTTTGTATTTATGATTAGAGATAGCATTTCAGGGGAAATCAGGATGACTTAAGTTTTGGTTACCTGGTGATGGCTGGTTGGTCTTGGGGTAAACTGTGGCCTCCATTTTTATCTTTAATGGTTTAAATGTTTAACAATGTAGTTTTTGGCCGGGGAGGTGGCTCAGTCTGTAATCCTGGCAGTTTTGGAGGCGGAGGTAGGAAGATTGCTTGAGACTAGGAGTTCGAGACTAGCCTGGGCAACATAGCAAGACTTCATCTCTACAAAAAGAAAAAATTTAGCTGGGTGTGGTGGCGCATGCCTGTAGTCCTAACTACTCGGGAGGCTTGGGGTAGAAGGAATGTAGTTTTTGGTAAACAATTTCAAACATGCCAAAGAATAGAACATATATTACAATGAACATCTGTAT
Source organism: Tarsius wallacei (assembly GCA_963574415.1). NCBI lineage: Eukaryota > Metazoa > Chordata > Mammalia > Primates > Tarsiidae > Tarsius > Tarsius wallacei. Next base: position 15,204 of record CAUYQG010087114.1, read on the forward strand.
GTATCACCTAGATTCAACAGCTAAAAGTTTGCTATACCTGCTTCATTATTCCTTTTTTCTGAATTATTCTAAAGCACATCCCAGACATTGTCATTTTTCTCCTCATACTTTGTATAGATCTCACAAAAGGAATGTTTTTTTACATAGCCTTGATGCTGTTGTTACACCTAACAAAATTAACATTAATTAATTGTTAAATCTGGTAAGCTGTGTTCAAATTTCTAGACTGTCTTACATATTTTACAGTTGATATGCTTATCTTGGGTTCCAAAGTCTGTACATTATATTTAGTAGTTGTTTCTTAAGTCCCTTTTACTAGAGTACCTCATTCCTGTCCACACACCCTTTTTTTTCTTTTTGCCATTAACTTGTTGAATAAACTGGATCAGCTGTCCTATAGAATTCCCAAGTTCTAGATTTATGTTTGTTTACTTGAGAGGTCATTTAACTTATTCCTCTAAACCCTCTATGTATTTCTGTAAATGGAAGGCACATCCGACAAGGTCATACTGAATCATGTGGGGGGGGGAGACAAACAATATTGGGTTGTCCTGATATTAGGGATGTTAGCATTGATCAGTGGGTTCAGGTGTGACAGCCTGATTCCTCCTTGTTAAATTTCCTGCTGACCCTTCATCTAATGGTTTCATCCATTGGCGACCATTACCTGAATCAGTTATTTTAGGTTGCAAAATGGTGATTTTTCTCATTCTTTCCATGTTTGTTAGCTAGAATTCTACTGCAAGGACAAACTTTTTCTCATTTACTAGGGTTGTTTGGCAATTTCCTAAGCAAGAGATAGGGAAGTTTCAAACGTTATTTCGGTTCATATTCCATTCTGAAGGACTTAGTTTCATGGTTATATCTACCTGAAAGGAAGGCTGGGAAGTGTCATCTCTAACTGGGGGACCATGTGCTCAGCTAAAACTGATTATTGAAGAAGGGGAGAATAGACTTCAGGGGACAATTAGTAATCTACCACAACTACCCAAATCTACTGGGTCATCTAAACTAGAAACCTAGATCATCCTTGATTCTTCTATATTTCTTCTTCCTCCTAGTATTGGATCAGACATCAAGTTCTACAGATTTTACCTCATAAGTATTTTTCAGATTTGTTTTTTCACCTCAATTCCTGTTGGAAGTCCTCATCCTAGTAGCCTCCTAACTTGTCTCTTCACTCTTCAAGACTTCTTCAAGACTGAAGCCAGAGTGATCTACATTCAAATCTGATCTACTGTGTATTGCTTCTTTGCCTTTGTGCATGTAGCTCTCTTTCTCTCTGTAATGCCTCTTCTCCTTTTCCTCATAAATTTGTCCTTCAAGACTGCTCAGAAACAGGGCTGGGACTATGGTGAAACAGGTGAGGCACTTCCCTTGGGTACAAAAGGTAAGAGTGCGACACAAAACTCAGTGATCAACATTTGTATGCAGTACTTTAAAAATCAAAATTAATGCACAAAATTCATGAAGAACCAAATATTAAAATTTTATGTAAATCATCTCACTCACCTCATCCTAATCTTGGCCCTGTTGGATCCTAGCTTTAGTGAAAATTTTGATATTCGATTCATCATGGATTTTTGTGGATTAATTCTGAAGAGAAAGATATTGCACTAAGATATTATTTATCTTGATTACTGAGGTTTTTTGCACCCTCTTACATTTCGTGCCTCACATTAATCTTGATCTTGCTCAGGAATCAACTTTTTAAAGAAGTGTTCTACTTACCATAGGGTATTTGTAGTTTAGATTCATCTTTATGATAGTTTGCATTTCAATTTATTTTAAGTTTTTATTTCAAAACTCTTATAGTAACAGTTGATCTCCTAAATAAAAGCATGCTGTTGTTATATAACTTACCAAGGACATTTGTGGAAACCTAGAATACCAGACTTGTATTTCATAAAAGTCAGGACTACATCTGGGCCACTAGGATTTAGACAGACTGCTATGATTTTATGTGTACAGATTCTGTGGAAAATTGTGCCAGGTCTTCCACATGGCTATTTAATGCCATATTTCCTTTCTTACAACACTCAAAGGCCACTTGGCAGTATATAGTATCATGCTTTTTACAAATGTAAGATCTTGTAAGCATAAATTATATTTTTAAAAGTTTTGTGCTTTTCATAATTACATAAGCAATGCACATTTAATGTAGAAAAATATGGACGGCAGAGAAAAACACAAAAGAGAAAGATGCTCACTTGTAGCTTTACCACTCAAACAAACTGCTGTCAGTATTTTGGATGTGTATGTCTATCTAGTTTCTTTGCTGTGTTTATGGATATTTTTAAGTTTACATGTTTTTAATAAAGATGATATATGTACTACTTTGTAATCTGTTTTCTATTTGACAGTTAATTTTTGACATCTTTCAATATCAACAACTATTATTCTGGAGCAACATTTTATGGCTCCATAGTATTTCATTAAATGGGTGTGTCATAATTATGTACCCAGTCTGTGTTGTTGTTTGGGGTATTTATTTATTTATTACGAAGATGTGGGGTACAATTCAGGGTTAGGTATACAAACGTTGCTTATGCAGGTACCCTTGTTGATGAAGTATGCCCCTCCCTCCCCTAGCAGTTTCCCTCAACTGCCAATTCCACCTCCCTCCCCTGACAGCTTCCCACTACTGCCAGTTGCTTTCTTACGGTATTATAATTGTTCAAGGTGTTTTGGGGTATTTAGTTTTTCCTAATTATCTAACTAAATGAATTATTTTTATTTTATTTTATATACAAGGGGTACATGTGCAGGTTTGTTACATGGGTATATTGCGTAATGGTGAGGTTTCAGCTTCTATTGAACCTTTCACCCAAATAGTGACCATAGTACTCAATAGTAGTTTTTCCACCCTTGCCCCCTTCCCTCCTCCCTTTGGGAGTTTCCAGTGTGTGATGTTCCCATCCTTAAACCCATGTGCACCCAGTGTTTAGCTTCCACTTATAAGTGAGAGCATGCAGATTTGGTTTTCTGTTTCTGTGTTAATTCACATTGCTGCAAAGGACATGATTTTGTTATTTTTTATGTCTGCATAGTGTTCCATGGTGTATATGTACCACATTTTCTTTGTCCAATCCACTAGTTTGGTTCCATGTTTTTGCTATTGTTAATAGTGCTGTCATAAACATTTGAGTGCAAGTGGTTTTTTTTTTTTTTTTTTGAGTTGGAGTCTCACTCTGTC
>CAUYQG010087117.1:0-39297 GCA_963574415.1 Tarsius wallacei
TGCCCCAATTATCATGGGTGCTGTTATCTTTAATAACACACCTTTGAACTCCTGCTTGGGCGACAGTGTGTGACTCTGTAAAAAATGTTAAATAATTAAGAAAGAAAGAGAATGGGTGAGTGAGTGAGAGGACGGGTGGGAGGGAGGGAAGGAGAAAGAAAAATAAAGAGAACAAGAAACAAAGAAAGAAAGGGGGAGAGGGAGAGAAAGAGAAAGGAAAGAAAGGAAGGAAGGAAGAAAAAGGGGGAGTGACGAAAGATGTGGTGGTCTTGAAGCTACCCAAAACACTTATAGCTGAAATAAAACGATTCAGGAATCTTAACGTAGCAGAGTTGGTTTACATGTTGTCTTCTGACCTTTCCCTTGCCTGCTAATTGGTGTCTAACTTAGCAGATGGACAATAATGGAAAAGCTCACAAAGACACCCTGGCTCAAGGGGCCTGGCGGCTATGTAAACACAGCACGCAATGGCCCACTGCCTAGTCCATGCATGCACGGTATTCTGAAAACTCCTCTGTGACCCACATTCTGACCTGACTGAGTTCCCCAGACAAGTCCTTTTCTATTAGACTTTTATGTGCGTGACACTCACTTGAGGAGCTCGTTAAAATGCAGGTTCTGATTCAACAGATCTGGGGTGTGGGCTGAGTTGCCACATGCCCGGCTCCTAGGTGATGTCTCTGCTGCTGTCCACTGACTGCATTTGATGTCAAGGTTCTAACTCCCAAACCTGAGCTCTTGAATAGTGTTGTCAAGCGCCATGGGATTTCAGCCATCACGGGGTCAGTCACATTCAGGGAAAAGCAGGTCGGTGGCAAAGAGTGGTGATCAAAACACTTTATCAGTCTTCATGTGACCCTTAAATAATGGTTGCATGGGACCCGGGGAACCTTTAAAAAAATGTTTTTCACATACTAATGACTTCTGCTTTGTAGACCTTAAATTTTGGTGTGTATGTGTGTGTGTATTTGTGAATTTTGTGCTAATTTGGTGTGTTACATAAAGACACAAAATGATAGGAACAATTTCTACTTTTCAATTGCCTCTGAATTTTGTGCTCTTCCTGGATCCTCGATATCTCAAATTTTCTGGGGTGACCAATGTTTAGCAATCTCTAATTTCTTACTTAAAATGAATATATCTATAAGTGCCTTCTTTCTGCATTTTAATTATTAGCTCAGGTAAGAACTTTTACATAATATCAAACATTATTTGCCTTTATTGATACTAGACTGAAGGTTTTATTCTGAAGCAGAGGTGTATACTAATTTAGCTTTTACTAGAAGCCCGTGAATATTTTTTTCACCACTGCTCACAGCCAACATGAGAAACTGTGTGTTTCAACTGAAAACTATGAATTTTCTCCAGTGCATTATTTGGTTTGTCAGATTCTGGCTGAGTTTGCTGTTTTTGAACTATTTTTTTCCTGATTGCAAGTTGCAAGTTATGGATGGATATGCAAACTCTGTCCTGTCTGGTGAAGATCTAACTGACTCCTTTTCTCCTTAGAAACACCAGTGCTTGTCCCTACCTGCAACCTGGTCTGGAGCTTGTCACGTGGCACAAATTTAATCCTAACATGTTTAATCCTAACAGTTGCCCTCAATATTCGACTACAACCCTCACTTCCCATTGTTCTCCTTCCACCTGACAACATTCCCAGGAATGAAAGCCTGACTCTCAGATCTCCATCCAGACTGTCGGTGGCCTGTGGTTGTCCCTTTGTCTTCAAGACTCAACCCTAACCCTTGCCGCCACCCGGCAACATAAGACTGAAGTGGTTTTGCGGGAGCAACGCTGGAAGGACCCTCCCAGAGAGGCTGCTTCTGAGCCTCTGTTCTGCCCCCGGGAGGCCTAGGACTGACCCCCCTGGATTGTCTTAGGATGAGTGACACGCATCAATCTTGAGCAAAAGGGGACGGGGCTGACAGAACCAGTTAGGAAATCCCTCCCGCCTTTTGTGTTCCAGGAACAGTCGGCTACAAAGGCCCCTCTGCTCTCACATGTTCCCAGGTGAGACCCTCTCCATCCGTCCTCACAATTCCCACAAGACTCACAGCTCTTCAAGGACCACTCTGCCTCTTACAACAGGCGAAAGAAAATCACCCCTGCAATTGTTTCATGCATTTTGTGTTTGACAGAACAACAGAATGATCCACCTGCGTTATTCCTAAAAAAGCATTTTCTCCACACTGGACGTTTCAACGATTCTACAGATATAAAGTGAACAGGTTCTGGGGGATTTGTGGGCAAAGCCTTACTCTGAGCAGTTTCCAGGTTTCTGAATCAGGCATATCAAAGAGGGGCTTCCGGCTGTGTGAGAGCCCACGGGGACCACCTTGAAAGCTAAGGAGAGACAGCAAAGAGAGGCGTTTCAAGTTGAAAGGGAAAGAAAGAGGATACAGAGGGACATGAAAACCCAGTAGGCAAGCCTAAGAAGTCACCGGGGGATTCTGCAGTGATTAAAACCTGTCCCAGGATCCAGAATGATCGTTTAGGACACTGACAGTAAGCCTGGCACATGGCCTGTCCCTGTGTGATCACTAAGCTGCCTCTATACACTGAAGTCACGGGGCCTGCAGGAGTTGGGCCGACTAGCACAGAGGTTGTGGGTAGACCCTGTAAGGACAGCCCGCTGGGAAATGTATTGGTCATTAAGCTTCCTTAAAGTACTCCTTATAACAGTTTTAAAATTCAGCACTACCCTCCTGAGATGGAGAGGAACTATTTCAAAGGAAAGTGATGCAAATAGCTAATATTATAGCAAAACGACTGGTTGTAGAAAGAAGCAGCCTAGGGCATTTGATTTGAACACTCTTTGGACAGGGGAAGCCACAGCTAGAAATGTGTGTGCCCTGGACACCTGTGTCTGCCTCCACGGTGTCTGGTAGGCTCTCCTTGCAGTGTGTTTCCAGGTTGTATTTTCTGTATGGGTGGCAATTCCCCCAAAGACCACCGTGGCCCCTTATAATATAGCAGGGACAATGGCTGTGATTTTTTTTTTTTTTTTGAGGTGGATTCCCACTCCATCGCCCGGGCTCGAGTGCAGTGGCATGCTCACGGCCACCGCAGCCTCACCCGCTGGGCTCAGGCCATCCTTCCACCTCAGCCTTCCAAGTAGCTGGGACTACAGGCATGCGCCACCACACCCAGCTAATTTTTTTTTATTTATCGTAGAGACAAGGCCTCACCAAGCTGCCCACGCTGGTCTCGAACCCGCGGGCTCAGGCAATTCTCTCGCCTCGGCTTTAAAGGTCCCGTGATGTCAAGGGCCCGGGAAGGCAGGACCACACGCAGAGGCACCAGTCCTGGGAGCCTGCCTGGTGTTCTTGGACCACCCACGGCCCTGGCTCCTCAGCGGCCGGCGTGACGTCGGGCTGCGGCCCGGAGGGCACTGGCGGGACGTCGGAGGGGATACGAAGGTCTCCCGCGCGCCTCTCCGGGATCCTGCGCGGTGTCCCCAGCACCGGGTCCCTTGCACCACTCCGCCACCACGAGCTCTGCGGCTCCTCCAGCTCCAGATGCCTGCAGACCCCGCGCGGCGTCCCGAACCCAGAACCACCGGGCCCCCTCTGAGCCGTGCGACCCCCCTACCCCCACCCACGACTCTCCGCAGTCTCCCAGGGTCAAGCCAAGGCCGCCCCCATACAGCCCCGTGGCTTTGCGGTGGGCTCCGAGACACAGCCCCCACCCACCTCAGGGCGCATTTCCAGCGAGCTCCCCTATGGCATCTTGTCTCGGGGCGCTGCCCCCCGGGGCGCGGATGAGCCCTCTCCATCCAGTCTGGGTCTCAGCCCTGGGGGCGAGTCTGTCTCCGGCCTGGCCTGGCGAGTGGCCGCTGTTCCGCACGTTTCCTGTTCCCGTATCCTTCAGAGTTCTGGGCACTCCATACTGGCCACTTTTCTATAACGCCCATGATCACGTCTAAAACCAACACTTAAACATTGAACTTAAAATTAGACCAAAACATGCCTGTCGACTGCAGTTTCTCTCGTCTTCACTCTCTTTCCTTCCTCCTCTGGCCAGTTTCTCAGACGAACGTATGCTTATGTATGCTTTCCTGGGTAGGGACCCTCCATTTCAAAGCATCTTGAAAGCTGACCTCATTTCCCAACTCCAGACCACCTTCTCTCAAGGATAGTCCTTTTTCGTTGGCAAAGCCCGGCAGGCTTACATTTATTCATCTCTCATCTGGTCAGACAGTCCTTCAAGTTCAACCTCCTTAGCATTTCTCAAATTAGTTCCTTTCTTTCTAGGGTTTCCTTCTCTTCAAAACAATAACAGACACCATTAGTGAAGGGTTAGCGTGTGCCTGTCATTGTGCTGTAATTAACCTGCACAATGCCAAAAGGCAGGTCCCATCATCCCCATTTTACAGATGAAAAAACCGAGACTTAGGTGAATAATTCACCCAGATATAAAACCACTGGCAGAAGACACTGTGATGCTTCAAAGACACACAGGCCCCGACGACAACCTGTTGCTTCAGTCTAGTCCCATGTTACACACCCAGAAAGCTCTCTGAAATCCAAATCTGGTCATGTCGCCTTCTTTTTTAGACATTTCAGCAGGGATTTTGTTTCTGGGTAGGATTTAGTACGTAGTGGCAAGTTGTACGTTCTCACTGTACCAGACAGGTAAAAAAAATGCAAGTAAATCGCAAACAATATTTTTAAAGCCATCAGAAGGTTGTGGAAGCAAAGACAACCAAAATAACCAAATTCCAGAGATGGTAGAGTCCTCCCTAGATGAGCTGAAGTTGCCAAACACTTCCTTCCCTCCGGGAATTTCTTATGTGTGGGCATTGCTAGAAACACCTGGAGAGACTCTATTATGAGAAAGCAAATTGGGAGGAGTTTGGGTGGCCGGTGTGGGTTGGGGCGATGAATAGGAATATTTAAAAAGTTCTTAGCTTTAGCCAGTATTTCCCACAGGACAATCTCTGAGTCCTGGGGTGGTGGCAGAAACTGTGGATTGGACTGGTGATGCAGACACATGTTTCCTGCAGTCCTGCAGCACTTACGAGATCATATCCTACCAAAAGAAGAGAACTAAAACAGGCATTTGAAATCAGAAGTGGACTATGCCTAACTCGGGTGTCCCTCAGGGCTGACCCAGCACAATTCCTAGTTGGATCGAGGTGACCTGCCCCTCACTCTCTCTGCCGACCTAAGGAAACAGTGAACCATCTCTGGGAGGAAATGACGTTAATTTCAGTGCCTATAGGTCTTTTATACTTTGTGTCATATAATAAACAAATTGCAGGACTTGCAAAGAAACAGAAAAATGTGACCAGTAATCAAGAGGGAAAAACAGACATTAGAAGCAGACCCAAGAATCATCCAGATATTGATGTTAGCAGACTAGAACTTTAAAATTATTATTTAAACATTTTTTTAAAATTAGTAGCTTTCAGACATTATTGTAGTCACAATTATGTAACAAATATTTTAGATTACAGTGTCCATAAAAACATATACATATGTAAAATTAAAATTACGTTTTCATACAATACTAACCCTTACTACCTAAAATCCACACAACTTTTCTATTTTTCATTCCATTTATAAGAGTAAACATGTTTTTTAAAAAAGAGAGATAATACGGACAAGATGGATTTTTTTAAAATTCCATTGAGAACTAGAATCTATATGAGAGAGATTCGAGTTGCATTCCAAAACTGAACGTACCTGTAATTTCAGATATATATTTGCACACATATCTAATCTGAAATTGGGAACTGATTAGATGATGTTAAACCCCAGCTTAGAGGACTTGAAAAGTTTAGAAACCACAGATCCCAGACAGCTTGAGATTAGTTCTAATTTTTCTGACTGTTATAAGTGAAGCCTTGCACTTTTCACTAATTATTTCAAACTAGTTACCTGTGGTGTCCGTATGCCCCTAAGTGCTTCTCGGAGAAACAGGTCATGCTACCTGGGCTCCCAGAGGATCCCTCATTTGCTGGAAGAATGTTTTGTACAGAAATTATTTTTTAAATTTTTAGAAACTCAGAAGGCTCTAATAGTCTGGAAAATGGAAACTTCTTGTGCACATCTTGCTTCCAACTCCAGAGATTGTTCGCACACATTTTCCAAGTGAAGCTTTCCTGTCCTCTCATCAGATCAGCCCAGCACTGCAGCTGCAGCCTTGAAGATAATGTGCCTTAAGTGGTCTCTATTTATAGCCTATCACGCGAAAAGAACAAAACCAGATTGCCAGATTCTGGTCTAAGGCAGGTGTGCATGGCTCTTTCTCCGGCATCAGTTCTGAAAATTAGGGTTATTTTGGGGGAGAGGTTCATGACACATGTTCATGACACCCAAGTGAGAAAACTAAAATGTCCCTCCCGTGTACCCCAGCCTGCAGGCTGTCCTCAGAGCACAGATCAGCAGCTGAGCTGAAAATCTTAACCGGCAAGCATGTGTGGCTTTCCTGTTTCCTACTCTATTGTGCTAATCAGTTGGTTTCATGGAGAGAGGCGATGGAGGTGTAGACGGCTGAGGACTCACTTTCAGAAAGTGCTGGCAGCTCGGGGATTCGGCAATGTTCCTGCCCTGAGTCTTTCCTGAAGTATTTCTCGGGGTCTAGAAGGAATACAGGTTTGTTCACTCTGGGTAGCTCCTCCAGGTCTCCGAGGCGTAAGGACCTGAAGGTGGCTTCACAACAGCAGGTTTTAGGGGAGGGAAGAAAAATACAATTTCATGAATTCCTTGGAAGACGCCCACACATTCCCCAGTTAACTGTCATAAATGCGACCTTCCTGTTCCTCAGCGTGCACAGCTGCAGTGATCAGCAAACCCCACAAACACAGCTGCTCAAAACAAATCCAAGGGCCTTTTCGTTCAAAGGGACCAGAAGGAACTCAAGGCGTCCCGTTCATTTATTTTGTATTTTGTATTTTTCTGCTATTTTCCCTTGAAAATGAATATTCTATAGTTTTGGAAAAGCTCCAGTCCCTCTTTTATCTACAAGAAAATCGTATCCTTCGTGAAATAGAATGTGATTTTCAGTGTTCAGTTTAACAAAACCTCTAAAATTCTGACCTCACAGGCCTTTATTCCGTTATAAAGTAAACCAGAGCAGTGTTATTGTATTTACTATATACACAGTGAGGTGATGAAAATCTATTTTAATCATGCTCTCAAAAGCAAAGCCTTGGACAAAGTGAAAAAGTTTTCTCTTTGCTTCATGGGATAATTGGACAACGGAAGGGAAACCTACAAAAGCTTAACACAAGATATGGTTTTATGCTGGTTTGGTTGTGAGTTTTATGGGAGTGGGAACGGGGCTTTGACATTCTGATGGCTCAGTACCTGGGAAAAAGGAAACCCACCCGCGGTCAGCACCAGCTATGGAACAATCTATGCACTGGGTTAGCAGTTCTCAAACTTCAGTAGGCATCCGCGTCACATGGGGGGCTTATGAAAAGACTGCCGCGGACCACCCCAGCTTCTGATTTAACAGGAGGAGGCTTGGAGGAGGGCCCCAGAACGAACATGTCCAGTGAGTTCCAGTGGATGCCAATGTGCTAGGCCAGGGACCACTCTTTGAGAACCACTGTGCTAAAGAAGGGCCAGGCGCAGTGGCTCATGCCTGTCATCCCAGCACGTTGGGAGGCAGTGGCAAGAGGATTTCCTGAACCTAGGGATTTGAGACCAGCCGGGGCACCTTGGTGAGACCTCATCTCTACAACGAACCAAAAAGTTAGCCAGGAGTGGTGGCACATGCCTGTAGTTCCGTCTACTTGGAAGGCTGAGGCAGAAGGATCGTCTGAGCCCAGGAGTTCCAGAGTGTGGTAGCCGTGAGTGCGCCACTACACTCCAGCCTAAGCAGCAGAGTAAGACTCCAACTCAAAAAAAAAAAGGAGAAGAGATCTTCACAATGTGTAAGGCATCATTCTGCCCATAAGACAATTGAGGAAATGGAAGCTCAGGACACTTTCATGACTTGTTTGTGTTGGCACCACTTAGATGGCAAAACCATGGACTTAAGTTCAACTGTGTTTAACTCCAAAGGTTGTGCTCCAAGGTCTAACAACAAGAATAACAATAGAATGAATAATAAAGTTGGATTGGGTTCTATAATGTGCCAGGCTCTGACTCGTCAAAGTAATTTACAAATAATGTCTCACGTAGTCCTGACAAAAACTTCATGGAGTAGATTCATTGATAAATAATTATGCATCTTTTGACCATGAAGTTTCACCAGAAATTTTAAAATCAACATATCTGCTCTATGAAAATGCAGCATTCCTTCGGACATAAGTTGAAAAGAAGTCTCTAGCAAGTGAGACATTTTCATTATGGGATGAAGCTTCAGGAATGATTCTCACCTGTGTGTCTAGGTAATGTGCTTTAGTTTGATAATGATTCCTTTGTTTCAGCTCTTTTTTTCAGAATTTTCTTCTGGTTGGTCAACAACTAAACTAAAACATCCTTCTGTGTGGCTGTGGGATTTCTGAGAGCAAAAATGGTTTTTATTTCTCTTCATTTCTTGAACGCTTGGGGGAATGAATTAACATTCTGGTGCCCTTGTATCGGGAAGACAGAGAGATCATGACACTGAGACTATTATAGGAAGTGGCACTTTATCACGCTGGCCAGCTCAGCGGGCTCGAGGGGCTAATACTTCCAGGTGGAGCCCCCCAGAACAGGAGAAGCGGGGTCTTATACCTTCGTTTAGATAAGGGAGGGTGGTTGTGTTGAGCGGTTACACATCTCCTTTGGAATTTACAAGGTGGTGTTCAGAAAAATCAGATCTTTCAAAGAACAAATGGTTTCCAGGAACTGCAAGGTTGTAAACCATCAACTTCAGAAGAGGGGTTTTGGATAAGTCTGTGAATTAGTTACTCCTTTGCATTTCCATGATAGCCATCAGTCTCTGGCCATTTGGCCTTTTCAAACAAAACTGGCCTGGCACCTGGCGGGTCTTTAGAGTTTGCCCCTTGACTTTTAAAAGGAAATACCTTTAACTGCTACCAACCCCTCTCCTGCCACATCACCCTCTCTGTTTTAGGGACTATCGCGGGCACTTCACAACTGCTTTCTGGCTTTGACTTCACACCTTTCTTGTGAGTATGCTGTGCAGCCTTGGACAAGTCACTTAATGTCTCTGAGCCTCACTTTCCTCCTTTCTAAATGGGGTTTGCAGGACCTTACATTTGTGTTTATTAAGGAACAGGAACATTCCTGGCACACAGCCACTATTTGTCTTATTCACACCCATCTATAAAATAATAACATTATAAAACTATGTCAACAGGGATTACTTACTGGATGATTTCCTTACAACTTCTCCATAGTAAAGTTTTTGCGTTTTTTTCCCAGAGGGATTTCTTTCCTTATATTTCATACTTAAATTTATTTCTTCTGACGGTCTGACACTGAAAGAAAATAATTCATGATGCAATAAAATATTAACACAAGGATAGACAGACTCTGGCTGTAAGTACATGTCTTTGACAAAAACAAACAACAACAAACAAACAAGAAAAAACACTTTTATTCCTGTGTATATTTGTTTACACTAATCAAACCTTATCTTTGAATAAAACGCCTGCCGGCCAGGTGATGATATAAAAGGGGAAGAGCCAGGGAGGCCAAGTGTCTAATTAAGTGAAGACCCTGTCCCCATAGCAACAAGGCAGAGCAAAATTGATGCAGAAAAAAATTTCACAGAAACACACACCCTGTCCCTGCCCTGTGAATAAATTAGACAGCTGGTGAGAGGGTGAGCTTCAGTGCTGTGTCAAGCCCTCCTCCACCAGGATCAGTCATGGGTCTTTACTTATGACATCCAAAACACAAAAGTGCAGCATTTTTAAGGCTTCTCATATGAATCTATAAGAAAACTTTGGATTAGCTTGAATCCACAGAGAAGGTTTTTATCAGTAAGACACGGGAAATGAAATCGTTACATAACCGCATATAATCCCATCGTAAAATAGAAAATGATCTCAAAGAGAGTCCACACTCACTGGCATAGACTCCAGCCTTAACAGCTACAAGCTGTGTTGCCAAAAATCGTTGTTAGTATCTTGGGAGCACCAAGCCCAAAAGACACGCCCATCTGCTCAAAATTGTGGGGAACCCTGGGGTCCCGGCCCCCCCTTCTCTCTGCCTCCCTTCCCCACATCCTATAGCCTTTCGTGGTCACCGCCTTTCATCCCCTAACTTTTCTCTCCAGTTCTGCTCCCCATTTAGTAGCTGCAGGGCCCCAAGTTGTTTTCTACACTCTCAGCCTCAACTTCCCCCGCTGTAGAACGGGATTCTTGCTGCTGGTTTAAAGGAGATTAGATGGATGGAAGCTGAGCAATGGCCTGAGACTCACAGTGGTCCATAAAGGTTCATTCCCGCCTGCCTTTTCCTCCACTCTATCCTGACTGTATCTCTCAAACTCAAAGGTGTTTAAAGTATCAATACATGTAGAAAGTCTATGTGTCTCTCTTAAAATCGATAACAGGTGCCATTTACAATAGCTTCAGCTAAAAATGTATTGATTGCGTTTTTACATGTAAATAGACCTTTCACTTGAGAAGTCTTTGGCATGCATAAGGTAATGTAGAGTTCCGTCTACCCTCCAGTCTACCAGTTTCCTTGTTTTGAACATCCTACCTGACCATTTGTCATGACGAGAAAATCACTATCAGTACATTACTGTTGACTCAACTCCAAACTTTATTAGAACTTTGCTAGCTTTTTCCAAATACCATTTTTCTGTAAGGTCGAGATTATATTTAGTTGTCCGACACCTTAGCCCCCTTGGGCCTGTGACAGTTTCTCAGACTTTTCTTGTTCACGATGGCCTTGACGCTTTTAAGGGATACTTGTCAGGTTTTTCTGAAGAATACCACTTCATTTGGGTTTTTCTGATGTTTTTGTCCTGGTTAGACTGGGGTAATGGGGAATGAGGAAGACAGAGATGAAGGGCTGTTCTTCTGTCCTGCCAGGGGAGGTGTCATCAGCCTGACTCACACGGCTGATGCAGCCTGGACCACCTGGCCAAGGTTGTGTTTGCCACTTTTGCAGTGATAAGAGTTTACAGCAGTCACCGTGAGGTGATGTTTTCCCTTTTGTCCATCTATTGCTCCTGGAAGTGAGTTATCAAGCGCACATTCAAGAGGAGGTAAGGAGGGCAGGTCGCCTCTATTTCCTTGAGTCACTTGGAATTACAGATTTTTTTTCTGTTAGGAGAGTTTTGCCATCCAAATGACTGAGGATAGGAAGATAGCTTTTCCCCAGATCACACTGGAATGGCCTCTCTCACAATATGCTACCTCCTGCAAAAACGAATAAGCATTGAGCCACTATCTGGCAAGGATGATGATGTCTCCTTCGAGAGGCATTTTAAGATAGTCGGGGATGTGCAAAAATAAGAAGTTGGTGGTGGATACTGGAAGGGTGGAGCGGAGTGTGGTTATTGGGTTAAGAATATATTTTCTTTCTAGAAAAGAATGATTGATGTAAATGAATGGGCAAAAGACCCAGGGAGGCCTACAAGGAGGGAGGTCTGTCTTTTGCTGGTTAACAATAGACCTTGCTTTTTCTCCAAAACACCCTAAAGGCTTCCCTGTTGGGGGCCATTTGTTTCCTGACTCTCTCATCCAGTGGTATTTAAATCAAGTACCCTTTGTCCAAAACAAGACTTTGCCCATCCCTGCTAAAGACTTTTATCCACCGAGGGAGAAGAGTGGGCAGAGGGGAAAGAGAATCTCCTGGAAGTCACAACCAATTGTGCGATTTAGATGGCTGCCTGTGAAATAGGACTGCGTTGATAAAGCTTCAAGACAACTGGCAGCTCTTTGCACAGCTGGAATCGACTGCATGTTCAGACCAGCAGCCGGCTGCCTCCTCTGCTTAGGCAGACACCTGACACTTGCAGGAGAGGTAACCAGGAAAATGCATGGGGAATGAGGAAGAGGTGAAGGCTCCCAGGAGGAGAAGGGATGGGCGAGTATAGAAAAGCAGAAGAATGTAATGACAGGCTTCAGTCGCGTTTTAAAGCTTTTTGCAAAAATGCCACAGGAAGTGAGGCAGGAAGGGGACCGGCTATGGGCACCAACTTGCTGGGCATCGGCCCTATGGGTCCTACGAGAAGGAAAGGCTCCCACTGGGCCCCTCCTCTGGGCTCTGGCTGTGGGAGGGCCAGAGGGTGACAAATCCTCCTGGACATCAAAAGGAAGAGAAAGTACTTAGCGATGCAGCTTGCACTTAGTAGGGACTTGAAGTATTTGATGTCTTGATTCAGAGACTAGTAATTTTTCTTTCTTTCTTTCTTTTTCTTTCTTTTTTAAGATTTAAAAATATAGTTTATAGCTGGGTGCGATGGCTCACACCTATAATCCCAGCACTTTGGGAGGCTGAGGTGGGAGGATTGCCTGAGCCCATGGGTTCGAGACCAACCTGGGCAACTTGGCAAGACCTCATCTCTACAATAAATCAAAAAATTAGTGGCCGGGCTCGGTGGCTCAGCCTGTAATCCCATGCTTTGGGAGGCCGAGGTGAGTGGATTGCCTGAGCCCATGGGTTCAAGACCCGCCTGGGCAACTTGGTAAGACCTCATCTCTACAATAAATCAAAGAATTAGTCAGGTGTGGTAGCACGCGCCTGTAGTTCCGGCTACTTGGAAGGCTGAGGCGGAAGGATCGCCGGAGCCCAGCAGGTCGAGGTTGCAGTGGCCGGGAGCAGCCACTGCACTCCAGTCTGGGCGACAGAGGAGACTCCAACTCAAAAAAAGAAAAATTAGCCTGGTGTGGTGGTGCGTGCCCATAGTTCCAGCTACTTGGAAGGCTGAGGCAGAGGGATCGCCTGAGCCCAGCAGGTCAAGGTTGCAATAGCAGTGATCGTGCCACTGCACTCCAGCCTGGGTGACAGAGTGAGACTCCAACTCAAAAATAAAAATAAAAAATAAATAGTTTATTTAAAAGTAAATTACAGAGAGAAAGGGAAGGGAGAGAGAAGATTGACCTCCCCAAGGTCGGGGAGGGGACCAAACCAGGAATTCCTGCATGGTGACGGCCACAGCTCAAAGAGCACATGGCCACACCAGAGTATAGCAAGGCAATGGCCGACCGGTAACTTTTCAACATTTCCACAGGAAACCTCTTGGACAGACAACATAGGCTAGTGGCCAAGCGCTGACTCTGGAGCCAGCAGCCTGCCTCTGGGTCCCTAGCTCATCTCTCACTGGTTGGTTGGCCTTGGGTGTATCATTGAACTTCTCTCTGCCTCGGTTTCCCAAGCTGTGAAATGGGGATGATAATAGTATCTCTCAAGATTATAGCGAGGATTAAACAAGTTAAACACATAAAGACCTTAGAACAGTGCCTGAAATATGGGAAGAGGTCAACCAGTGTTGATAACTCTCACCGTAAAAACAAGAGTAAGACAATAGTTTTCACTCAAAGCAGGGAGTCCCAAGATGCCCCTACAGCCAGCTCTAATATTCCTGGAATGATCAGACAAAAATTAAGATACGGCATGTGCCCCCAGATAATAATTTGCTGCTCTAGTGTTTTTGAGGCTTAAATTTCAAAAATGAAATAGACTTTCATTTGCTTTTATTGCCATACATGAGCAGAGAATAGCTATTGCCACAGATTGTTGGCAAAAGTGGCCTGTCAGCCCTCCAAGTGTTTTATATCGTATTAAGCCTAATTTCAAATGGGGCTTTAATGTTTTGTGTATTTTTTTCTTACAGCTGTCCATCCATTTACTAATTTAATTTCTCACATGAAATCTACTGGCAGAATAATTAGGTCATTAGCATCATACAAATAATATTAAATATCAGTTCTCTCCTAACAGTAATATGGAATTCAAAACATCATAATTATTTCACTTGATTAAGAAACATTAATGTGACACCATGTCTTCTGCCTTATATAAACGTACTGGGAAATTCGTGGAAATTCCTGTTTTATTTCTCATCTGATTCTTTTCCCTGGCTTCTAATAATGAATTCCTCCCCCATAAGCATTTTTTTTTTAAATGATAGCTGAAGGGAAATGTGTTATATCATAAAAGGGGGAGTAGACTCGCTTTTTGTCCCCGTAGAATAAGAATCAATGAGCGAGAGTTCTACAGATGGATAGATTTGACTTGACAGGAGAGACATTCTACAACAAAGAGTGGTTCAACAATAGAGACGGCCCTCTGTAGATGATGGAGGAATTATTCAAGAGAGGCTGAGTTGTGCTTCTCTTAAAGATATCATAGGACTCAGTCTAGTGGACTTCTAATAGCACTTTCAACTTTATTATTGAATTATTAAAGTTGAACAAATGTAGAAAATGTTCACTTTCACAAACAACCAAAAACTCCAACTTACGATATCATGGCCGTGGTTTTAAGGCCACAGTAACATCCCTTCTCTGTTCAGAGGCAGGAAAGCAGCCATTTCCCTTGTGGGGGGAGAGCCATGTCTCCAGACAGCAGGAGGACCTCCAGCAAGATGACCTGGATGCCTCCAAGCCAACCGACTCAGCAATTCCACCTCAAAGAATTTATTCTAATGAATTCACTGGTTGTTCTAACATGTGCACATGAAAGTATTCAAAGTAATGTTTTCCTAGCTAAAATGTGTAAATGGTCTACATATTGGAAAAAAAGAAAATGATTCTAAAGCTACATGATAAATTCCCAGGGAGGTGTTACAAATGCTGATGTCCAGGGACACTCATGTTAATTAATACACAGATGCACCCACTGTGGGTTTTCTGAATGATAACCCAGGGTAGGGACTGTATACGCTGAGCCCCATTTTATAAAATGAGCATCTGTTTATCTTTTGAAAATATGCCCAAAATATAGTCTGAAGAGTGAGATGCCTTACTGAGAGTGGCGGTTTTGCTGCAGGTGATTTCTTGTCATCTTTTTCTTCTTGCTTATTTGTGCTTTCAAAATTTCCCATGATAACCACATATCTGTTTTGTAATAAGAAAACATTCTGAGGGTGTCTTGTCTAAATCATTCATTTTATGTATAATTTTTTCTAGAGTAGGATAATTTTGTGTGAGTCCAGAAACCAAATATTGCCATAAATTAAGAAAAATACATGTGCAATGTGGTTTTTTGCTCCATCACTTAAAAAAAAAAATTTCTAAAGCTATTATGATTTTTGCAGAATCTATGAAAGAGAAAAATCTATTTCTCGGTTTTAGTTGTTATTTAGCATTAGGACTTCCTATTAGCCTCTGAAACCCTTTTTCACCTCCCCAGAACTAAAATGGAAGATAACTCCTTACCATTTACCTACTTCTCACAAACAGTACTATAAAATGCTTTCAGCACTATAAAAACCAGGTATTTATACATAAGCCAGAAGATAATATGTGCCAAAAATTTTTGTCCTGGAAAGAGAATCTTAGGTGTTATGATGAGAATATGGCTTTAAATCTTATATTTTCCCTTCATGGTTCCTGTTTCTTCCTTTTTCTTTCCCTGCTCCATCTTTCTCACTGTGTTCCTCTTCTATCTAAACAGATATACATGCACCAAGTAGCTTTCTCCTTTTTAGTCTCTCTAAATTCTTTCACACATTTATTTTTCTCTTGTATTTTTGCAAATGGACAAGCATAGCACGATTCTCTTCTTGACTTTACCAACCTGATTAGGTAAAGGGGCACATTCTTCAGAACAATATTTCTTAAAAGAAAATGATCTATAATCTCTCCTGTATCATCACAGGGGAGGCACAAAGGACATTCCAAAGGTGATTAGTTTATTGTGCTTGCACTTTTTGTAAAGGATTCCTGGTCACATTCTTGGAGAAGTGAAGGCTGTACCGAGCAAGTCAATTCTGAGGATACAATTTTACAACCATTTTCTTTCTATCAGTTTCATTCCTAAATGACATTATTCTGTACTATCTCATTACTACAATCCAGTCATCTGGGTTAGGTTAAATCAGAATTAAACAAGCATTTTTTTTGACAAGTTTTATCTTTTCTTTTTTTTTTTTTGAGTTGGAATCTCACTCTGTCACCCAGACTGGAGTGCAGTGGCCACTCCCGGCCACTGCAGCCTCGACCTGCTGGGCTCCGGCGATCCTTCAGCCTCAGCCTTCCAAGTAGCTGGAACTACAGGCGCGCTCTACCACGCCCGGCTAATTTTTTGATTATTGTAGAGATGAGGTCTCGCCAAGTTGCCCTGGCGGGTCTCGAACCCACGGGCTCAGGCAATCCACTCACCTCAGCCTCCCAAGGCGCGGGATTACAGGCTGAGCCACCGAGCCCAGCTTGTTTTTGTTTTTTGAGTTGGAGTCTCAGTCGCCCAGACTGGAGTGCAGTGGCCGTTCCTGGCCACCGCAGCCTCGACCTGCTGGGCTCCTGCAATCCTTCCACCTCAGCCTTCCGAGTAGCCGGAATTACAGGTGCGTGCTACCACGCCCGGCTAATTTTTTTGATTTATTGTAGAGGTGAGGTCTTGCCAAGTTGTCCAGGCGGGTCTCGAACCCACGGGCTCAGGCAATTCACTCACCTCTGCCTCCCAAAGCACGGGATTACAGGCTGAGCCACCGTGCCCGGTGACATGTTTTATCTTTTTAAGAATGCTGGACAATAGTGGTAGTTGTGCTCCTCACCCTGGAAATCTACCAATGCCTGAAGAAACACACAGCCACCACGAGAAGATTGCTCTGCTGTTCTATGTGACCTGGTAGCTTCAATTTAAGAGGAATCTGAGAATTTAAGAACCTGTATATCTGCACTAATCTTCATAACACAAAGTGTCCAGAAACAATAGAAAATGAAATAAAATGAGAATGAAGTCAGGAAAGAACAGTTCTCACTGCCTGTGTTTGAATCTAAGGAAAGCATGATTAAGAAAAAATTTTTAAGGATAACTGAGTTTGTCACAAGGAATTGGAAATTAGTATACTGGAGAACACGGCTTTAAACAGGAATCTCTAACACCTCCTTCAGTCTCCTAGGGGTAGTTTGGAAGGAGAAACAATTATCTATCTGTGCTTCCTGGAGGCGACTTTATTTCCTCATCTGTAAAGTTGAGTGGGGTGGTGGATGGGACGTTTCATCCTACCAAGAGACTTCTAATTCCCAGAATTCTCTGGCTGAACAGGATTGGTCATGTTGTATCTCTAAATAGAAAAGATCCTTCTGCCTGAAAGTAAAATGCCACTTGACATTTCTGAAAGCCATAATTCAGGGAAATGGAAGAAGAAATACCAAAGCAATTTAGCACAACAGGATTTTGTGGGGATTTTTTTTTCTTTCTATCTCCCTGTCAGCAGAGGTCCCAAAAGTCTGAAAACAAAATAATTAACTGATTGAGAGGAAAAAGAAGAAGAAGAAAGTATGTCTACATTCTATAGTTCTACAGTGAGGTGATGAACTTCTTGTGTGCGGGGCCACTTAGCCAAGAAGGTAGCTCCAGACTGATCCTGTGACCCCCTCCCCAATCAACCATCACGCTGAGGTACAGATGAAGGATGCAGACACCAAGAGGATTGCATCAGAGTTTGGGGTGTGCAGTGAGGAAGAAAGTTTCCCTTCCCCTCATGTCTAGCCTCCATTCACATAGACCAAAAAGGTTAATGCTTGCCCCAGAGGCTAAACATTAGAGGAAGTGTCTCACAAACACCTGAAAAAGTCTACAGGCAAAGCACTGTGGCTGGCGCTCCCCAGCTGGGGAGGGAGCAAGGGGCAACAGGAGAGCAGCTGGCTGGCATTGCAAAAACGTGTGAGTTTCCTTGGGCCAAGCAGAAATTAAACCGAGAGTTGTGCAAGGCGGGGAGCTGGCAGGACAGAGCCACAGGAGGCCAGCTAGAGGGCATTCATCTGGAAATGCAATGCTGATGTCTCAAGTGGGCTCATCAAAGGACCCTCAACCCTACCACCAGCGAAAACAGCAATCTTTGCACAGGCTTGGAAAGCAGCAAACCAGGCTCCTCCTTCTTCTTCCCCATTTTCCTTACATCCTTGATGAATGAGAGACTGACCAGTGAGCTAAAGGGAAGAAGAGACAGTTCTCACTGGTGTTTCACTTGCTCGGTAAAGAAGGTCACAGCGCATTCAACGGAATCATGGCGGGAGCTTTATGGAACTATTTTCTTGTCAATTTTGAGTCTTCCTTATTTCTTTCCTTACTTGGAATAGATGGCAAATCAAAAGCACTACAACATTGTTATTATTCTTGAAGTAGGAGGTTCAAATACCTTTCTCCACACAAATTCTGCTTTGTGATTGTATATGCATATCAGGAGGCAGCTTCTTTTATAAACATGTAATCGTTTTTACTGAATTAGTAATTAATAACCGTCCAAAACAAGAAGCACAGATGCAGATAGTTTTGATGAATTTTACCAAAACATTAAGGAACAAATGGTACCAATTCTCTACAATCTGTTTCAGAAATGAGAAGCAGAAGAGTATTTTGTAATTCATTCTATGAGGCTAAACCAAAGATATTTTAAGAAAGGAAAACTGCAGACCAATATCCCTCTTAGACATAGATGCAAAAAATCTGCAACAAACCATCAGCAAACCAAATTCAACAATGTATGTCAAGAATGCACCATGACCAAGTGGGATTTATCCCAGGTATGAAAATCAATTAATACGGTTCATTACATGAACAGGCTAAAGAAGAAAAAAATCATATGATAGAATCAATCAGTAATCAGGATTACTACTATAATGCTACAATAATCAAAAAAGCATGGCACTGGTGCAAGAGTATACAAAGAGATGAATGGAATAGAGAGATCAGCAATAGATTCATACAAATGGATTCAACTGACTATTCATAATTGTATTATGCAAGATAGTCAAAACTTGATAGCAATCAAGATATATTCTTCAGTGAGGAATGAAACATTATTAAGCAATAAAATGAAGTGAACTATCAATGCCTAGAAAAACATAGAGGAGACTTACATGCACATCAATAAGTGGAAGGAGCCAATCTGTAAAGGCTATGAAAGGACAGAGCGAGAGTGGGAAGCCATTTTTCATCTTGTTCTTAAACCCTGACACAATGATGAGAAAGTGGAAGCTATGCTTTTGGAGAAATGCACACTTTAGGTATAGTTAACTTTACCGACTTTGTCTTTTCAGAAACAGACTTCCAGGTATCTGAGGTATCTCGCAGTGACAATCAAGCTTGTCTAGAGTAAAGGGAATTTACAAGGCCTAAGACATCATGCATTGGACAAGGATTGTAAAAGTCATGAAACTTGTAATTACAAAAGTTATAACTGCTCAGAGGGAGAGCAGGTGGGGATTCGATCTTCCAGTAAATTGGGCACTATCTACAGGGAAGCCAAGGATCCCCCAAAGCTACCCACCGGGAATGCCTAGGAGATAAGGGGAGGTGCACCCTCCACCAGCTCTAAGGAATGTCATTTGAGAAGGTACAGGAGAATCAGAATCCTTGTCATACCTTTCTCTAGGGGCTATAATAATGTGGGCGGACATTAATGGCTCTCTCTATCACAGGTTCTCCAAGACATCCACAGGTGGTCGATAAGGAAGTCATGGCAGTCACAGCAGTCACGTGCAACATCTCCAAGAGAAGGATTTAAGCCAGGACTCTGGGGGGCTATGAGGCCACACTCACCTAGAGTGTAGGCCCACTCCCTGTCTGTGGGGGGTGAACTTTTCTTAAATAAATCTTTTCTTCTCTCACCTCTGTGTGTCACAATTCTTTGCAATCTACTCGGATCTCTGGGTTCCCAGCACGCACCTCCAGCTTGCCAGCCCTGGCGGCGCTGCGCACCTCCCTGCTCCTCTCCACCCTCACCCAGTCCATCCGTACCCTAACAGGCTGCACAGTATATAATTCCAACTATGTGACATCCTTATAAGCAAAATCCTAAAGACAGTGAAAAGATGAGTGGATGCTGGATTTAGAGGAAAGTGAGAGGGGTGACTCCATAGAACACAGGCCATTTTCATTACTGAAACTATTCGGTAATGATCCTGTAATGGTGGATCCATGACATTCTATTTTTTTCAAAACCCGTAGAACTGTACAACACAAAAAGTGAACCTTAAACTGTGGACTTTAGTTAACAGTAAAGTGTCAGTATTGGTCCATCAGTTGTACCAAATGTACTGTATTCATTCAAGACACTGTGTGGGGGTTGGGGTAGGAGTTGTATAGGGAATCTCTGTTCTTTCTGTGTGTTTTTGCTACAAACCTAAAATAAGCAATATATGCTTCCTTTACTGTGGATATATGTAATATGCATGGCAAAAAAAATCCCAGTTGTATGAAAGAAAATACAATAGCCAAGATCATCCTCTCGAAATAAAATAGTTATCTAATATGGAAGGTTAAATTATGAAAGCATGGAATAGCAAAAGTATAAGGAACAAAAGAAAGAACAAAACTGCCTGGTGTTAGAGAGTAAGTGGGACGTAAGCAGGAGATCTAGTAGAGGGTTGTGAAGGGGAGAAAAGTCTGAGCTACACAGAAAATCTAGAAGCCTGGAGGAGAGTGATGTCTAACATTCAAAGTGAAGCTCTTTGAACTGTGGTCATATTAACCCCTGTGTATTTTACCAAAACCAGAAGTAAAATCTGACATACATTCTGAGATAGATAGGTAGATGATGGATGGATGGATAGATAGGTAGATGATGGTTAGATAGATAGATAGAGATAGATAAGATAAAATAGATACATAAAGATAAATAGACTAGATAAATGATAAAGAGATAAGATATAGATAGATAGATAAAAATTAGATGATTGATAGGAAGATCGTTTACAAATAGATATATACATAATACATAGATAATAGATATAGATAGATGACAGATTACAGATTGATAAGACAGATGATAGATGAATACATACAGAGATAATAGATAGATAGACATACACACATTGTTTTTGAGGAAAGGGACTCATTTCTATAATTAGGTTGATTATGGAGGAGAAATGAAAGACAGGGTGGCATTGAATAGAAATCAAGAAGGCAATGGAGGAAATAAGAACCAGACATGGCCTTGAAAATATAAGCCTCTGCCCACATACATCTGCCAACCCCACAAATTTTAGAGCAATCTTGAGGTAGTCCTTGGACATTCTACAGAGCATGAGGAAGTTTGGGCCAATCTTAACTATGTCTTTTCTAGAGTCCAGTCGGATGCTTAAAATTACTTACCCGTATATTGAGTTGTCTCTGTTTTTCTTAAGTAAAGAACGTTCTGTTGGGTCTAAACACGATTTCTCCTTAGAAAATAAAGAACTTTTCTCTTGAGTCTCACTTTCCATTAAATTAGTATCTCTTTCAGGAAGAGAAAGACAGTTTTCAATATTCCAATGCCTTGCCTGAAAAAACAAAGAAATGTATTTTATTTTTATAAAATTTATTCTCTTCAAAGATTTGTGTGTGTCCACTATGTGCTATATTAATAATTGAAGTACTGGGGGACACACAAAAAGAAGAAAAAGACATGATTCCTGTCCACAAGGAGCTTACAGTCTTATGAGGAGATGAAACAGATTCACGGAACTTTAATAAAAGTAGAAAATGAGATGGGTCATAAAGAAGAAACAAAAGTTCTCTGAAGAGATAATAATGAACTGCAAAAAAATGTTTTCCCGTTGTCACTTCAAAACCCTGGAGAGCAAGATGCATATTTACTAAAAACAAAACAAAGCTTTTGTTAAAGACTCGCCACCGTTAATTTTTCCTGCAACTACTTTCTCTGCATCTGACTTCTTTAAAAAAGTCAGTTCAACTATTGAATGTTTTTTCCCACATATAACATGTGTTGAATGACAGTCTTCACAAACTTGAGCTGCAATTCTTAAGAATCCATCTAGCAAAAGCTTCCCATTGACGACCTGTTTCATGTTTTAAATACAGACCCGATTTTCTCATCTTCTATCAGTCATATGGTACACACAGGTATGTGTGAGGGAACTCAGCCGTGTGAACCAAGGAGGCACCCTGAGAATATGTGGCTGGATGACAAACCCATCAGCTTTGTCCTAAGTATTTTCAAAGTAAATTGCCTATAGCACCAGGCAAATTATGCCTATGAATGCATCCAACCTAATATAAGATAATAAATAGATAACAAGCTGGGTAGAGTGGCTCACACCTGTAATCCCAGCACTTTGGGATTTGCTTGAGCCCAGGAGTCTGAGACCAGCCTGGGCAACATTAGGAGACTTCATCTCTTAAAAATAAAAAATAAAAAAATTAGCCGTGTGTGATGGCATGCATCTGTACGCCCAGCTACTTGGGGGATTGAGGTGGGAAAATCACCTGAGCCCAAGAGTTTGAGGCTGCCGTGAGCCACGATTGTGCCACTGCACTCCAGCCTGGGAGACAGAGCCAGACCCTGTCTCTAAAAAATAAAATAAAACAAGTAAATGGATAATTTTTTCATCTGTTTGCCATAGCAGCTGAAATTCAGTCTCTGTGCTCACAGGCAACAGAGAAGGTCACACTACACTAAATTAGAAGCCATCTTACATAGAGGGTTTATAGTTACTCTCAGGGAATGAGCTAGGCTCTTTCTCAAGAGAAGCAAGACACCTGGATTTTTACACGAAGTCTCTTCCTGTTTAAATGTGGGCAACTAAATCAAATTTTAAACATTCACTGGGGGAACAGGCACAAAGTCACTGGCTGTCAGATCAGCCAGACGGGAACTGTTGCTAGGACACCAACTCTGCCCAGCACACAGAAGTCAGTGCTTGAAGAGGGCACTGCAGGATCTCAGGTACCAGCTAATTCCGTTTTTTCCCACAATCACCTGTAGTTTCCTGGGACAAAAGTGTGTTCATGAAGAAATGGTCTCCACCTGATTTCTCCAACTGTCTCAGCTTCTTTTAGATCGCATGGGATTGAAAAATCAAGTATTTCTTTCTTTCTGACTGCCTGCCACCCAGCCTGCCTCACCTGCCATCCACCTGCCACACACCCACCACGCATCCGCCATGGATCCCCCATCCGCTGCTTTCCTGACTGACAGACATCTCGCGTCTGCCTTATTTACAAAACAGAAGAGACTGACACAGCTCTTGGGTGTTACACAGTGACTATCTCCTCGCCAAATGTGGGCCCACCTCCCCAGACAACTTTCTGCTTCACCAACACCCTCTCCATCCCAAGGGATCACTGAGAATTCCTTCAACCCAGACCGATCGCCACACCGACAACACAAATGTGGGGACAGCAAGCCCTGTCTCCAGCACTAGGAGACAGACCACACCACTGACTTTTAAGATTCAAACTTGAAAACCAACCTAAGCTCAACAGCTGTGCTATAAGCCTCATTGAAAGTTATCTTTGGAAAACCTTTTAAATGAAGTATAAGGACTCATATTGCACTCAATTTTAAATACTTCTTTCAGACTGCGTGTGATTGAAAAATCAAGTCTTGATGTAGGAAATTAAAATACACTGCTGCTTCTCCTCCTCCAACTGCTAGACCAGTATTAATTAAAAGACAACTGCAGTACTCGAACGTAGGGCAACAGTCACTACATTGCACAAATCAAATTTGATTAGTAAATATTGTTTGATCCTAGTAGTATTTACTAAGTGGGCCCTTTCTCCTTACTGTCTATGTATTTTCACTTGCCTGCCATAACTTCCTGTTCTTTTTCCGTCAAAATGTGTCTCTTCTTACACTCCTTGAGCAGGACAGTCTTGCTATTTTTCTGGACCTGACCATGTACTCTCTCCCTTTCCTTCCCTCCCTGCTCCCTTCGCCCCTCCCCTCCACTTCCCTTCCTGGTCTACCCTCTCTTTCCTGTACACTTTGGGCTAGCAGTACCTATAGTCAATGCAGCTTGATACAAGCAGAAGAAAGAGGGAAGGAAGAAAAAAGGAAGAAGGAAGGAGAAGCAGCTGCCGCTCAAGCAGAAGGGACTCAAAAACACCCAGCTGGCCGTAGCTTGTCAGTCTTTAATTTCTAAGCCTGACCCAGCTCTGACGACTCTTCCATCCTGAACAGAAGGAAAAAACAATGATAAAATTATTCTCTTAAGGGCTTTTTGAAGTTAGAGTCCTTCAAAAGAAACAAAAGACTTATATAGAAACAACTAATTCAAAGTGTCAATGGCATTAAAGCGAAGCGCACACATTTCTCAATTAAGATAAAATTTAGCTACAGGCTGTACTGGGGGAGCACAGTCAATCCGGCACTGACACTTAGAATGGGCTTACTTCTTGCCTCAAGCCCAGAAGTCCATGGAATGTCCCATACTTCAGACAGCACCTACCTGATGATGCTTTGCTTCTTTGCCTGCCCTTGAAGCCTCTGCCTCACGCCACTAGAGCACGTGGCCTAGAACCACGTCAGCAGCATATGGGCTTCTTTGGGGACCAGAGGCTGGCTCCACCTTCTTCCTCTCTGAATGCCTGCCCTCCCAGCCTGTCTCGTCCACCATACACCTGCCACACACCTGCCATACATCCACCACGCACCCGCTTGTGTTCCCACCCAGCCGCAGCTTTCCTGACTGACGGGACGTCTCACGTCTGCCTTATTTACAAAAGAGAAGAGGCTGACGCAGTTCTCTTCTCTTTTGTGAAGAGATGGCTTTCTGGTTCATCAACACCCCCTCCATCCCAAGGGATCGTTGAGGATTCCTTCAACTTAGACTGATCACCACACTGACTTCACAAAGTTGGGGACGGCGAACCCTGTGTCCAGCACCAGGAGAAGTGCCATACTCTCCAGCCCAAGTCAGCTGGCCAGACAGAGACTGAGGCCACCGTGTTTCAATAGGGCTGGCTGAAGCCCATCACGTGTATTTTGTCCCCAGCAGCCCACAGGGATCTGGGGCAGAGTTCCCAAGAAAACAAGAGGAAAAAGAGGCAGAAGTGTGAAACCAAACATGTCTTTTCTCCAGGCCTCAGGTTTGCGTCACTAGGGGATCAAGGGTGAGTCAGAACTTGGCTTCACAGGAAGAAGCGTTAGGTGCACAAGCTCTGCAGTGGGCCAGCTCCAGTCAGACACCAACTCTGCCACTTAAGAGCTTCTGTGAGCTCAGGCAATGTTTCCAGCTCTGTGCTCTGTTTCCTCATCTGTGAAATGGGACTCATGGGAGTTCCTCCCTCATGGATGGGCAACTGTGGAAACTAAATGAGATGATTCATGCCAGGATCTTACAACAGGGCCCGGTGTACGCAGGAAAACTCAGCAGCTGTTAGCTATTAAGACTTGGTAGGAGTAAGCCAGATAGCGAAAGGAAAGATGTGGGGTTTCATCTCAATATTCTACATGTAATTATCACTGTATTTATTGGCAGTCATAGTCACCTGTCTGTTTTATAACATGCTAATTTTATCCACATCGGATTTTTACTAAATTCTGAGACCGAAGGAAGTAATATATTTTGAAAGAGACATTTTTCTCAGAAATCCTGGAATATTTTGAGCCACACAGAGGTTCCACCTTCCTGGGTCTCCAGTGTGCCCCACTTGACAGGACTTGTCAATGCTAACGGGAAGCAGGACGGGGGAAGCCTGGAGGTACAGCTTCAGAAACAGAGGGCAGTTTCTGCATGACTAATGGACACTGAAG
This sequence comes from Tarsius wallacei, assembly GCA_963574415.1. Lineage (NCBI taxonomy): Eukaryota > Metazoa > Chordata > Mammalia > Primates > Tarsiidae > Tarsius > Tarsius wallacei. The sequence continues at coordinate 25,519 of CAUYQG010087117.1, forward strand.
GCTGACGAGATTCAGACGGACACCAGCCCAAGTCCTTGCTAAATGCCAAGAAAACACAAGAATAAGAAACAAGCGATGTCTCTACCTGGCCGAAGATCCACACGGGAGCGTGGCAGACGGCAGTCACGCAAACACTGCAGTCCGCGGAGCAGGAGACCACTAGGGTGCAGCCACCCTGCTGGCACATCTCCAGGGAGCTTACCCGGGCCTCATGAGGCTGGAGTGATCTCAGCAGAGCTGGGGCCTGTGTGACTTGGTTCTGACTGGGATTAAGACAGTACTCCTGAACAAAGGGAAATACCAGAATTCTAAAAGATCCAAGGGGTCAATGAGGATAATGACATAACACTTTTAAAAAAAACCTGATTCAGAAATTTTTAAAAACCTACATTTGGGAACAATCACCTGTAATCCAAATGCACAAGACACGTTCATAACAGAGGTGAGAAAAATGGGATTCACATTTACAAAAAAAAAAAAAAAAGATTTCTAGTTAATTTGACTACTTGGGAGGTGGAAGGAAAGAACATTATGGGAAGGTGAATGGAAAGAAAAAATAAACTGTAAAGTCGGTTATTTGATAGAAATGAACTGACCGTATAGGTAGTTACATATACAATTTTATGATATCATTAGAAACTTGAGCAGTTAAGCAGTGATAGCAGTGATACAAAAATCCCAAACTAACTTGGGATCATAATAATGTCAGATGAAGGACCAGTGCTCTAGTATTTAAATTATGTTTGCAATCTCATTTCAAAAAATGGCATATTCCAACTATTTAGATTCAAACAATGCTGCAGTACCTTATGATAATATTGCATTTCTAATCTGGATAATTGACTATATATTAACAGAAGGTTTCCAAATTGAGAAAACTTTGGTTTGGTTTTCCTAGTCAATTAGTTAGAAGTCTCTGTTTGACACGTGAAAATGCTTTCTTTGAAATACTCAGACTAAACATTTCTTCCTTTATTTAGGAAACAGACAAGACCTGATTCAGAGTTGTCTGGAACAAGAGGTAATCAAAAATAGCAAAGGCGATGTGAGAAGTGTTTCAATTTACCTCTATATTCCAGATTTTCAGCCAGCCATGGCAGTCTCCGGTGGTGAGGTAGCGATTCAGTTTATCAGTAGACATAATAATGGGTCCGACTCCACTGTGAGCCACAAATTCACTCAGAAGTTGCTTCTTAAATGTATCCCAGAATCGGACATAACCAGACCCTCCACATGACACCAGGTTAGCTCCTCCTAACATATAAGGGAAGATCTGTTAGCACCAAATGTCAGAAACAACCTCTTCAATGGCTGGCCCTATAGACAACACTAATGTTGGAGAGGGAGCAGCCCTGAGGTCAGTTTCTGGCCCTCCCCAAACCTCTCCAATGTGGAATGGAGAACGTCTTACAACAACCTCACTGGTTTACGTTGAGTATTAAATTAGGTAGGATATTTAAATGTTCCATTACATTTAGTTCTCATTCCCTCATTCATTATTATGATTTTTAAGTTAGATAGCATTAATTTGTTTTTTCAAATAAACTTATAAAATATGGACATCAACATTATGATAATATCCTCATTACACAAAATCCCTATCTTCTCTAATAACCCATTGGTCCTCATGCCTGGATTTGGATGCATATATGTTGCGATTTCAGCTATTGATTTCTGTCTAGCAGCATGCTTAGAATTCTATTTACAAGGTTTTTTTAAAAAAAAAAATTTGTTTTCATCAAAGTTCAGGCTAGGCACAGTGGTTTAAACCTGTAATTGCAACACTTTGGAAGGCTGAGACAGGAAGATTGTGTGAGCCCAGGAATTCGAGACCAGACTAGGCAACATAGTGAGATCCCACTTTAAAACAAATAAGTAAATAATTTTTAAAAATAATTCATTGGCTATTCCATAAGATTGAAGAGGAAGGGATTCTCCCTAACTCATTCTACAAATCCAGTATCACCCTGATACCAAAGCCAGGTAATGATACACACAAAAAAAGAAAACTACAGACCAATACCCATGATGAACATTGGTGTGAAAATTCTCAACAGAATAGTAGCAAACCAAATTCAATAGCATGGAAACAAACAAACAAAAAAGTATGATCAAGTAGGATTTATCCCAGGGATTCAAGAATGGTTCCCTTGCATGTGATCCACCACATTAGCAGAGTTAAAAACAAAAATCATACAATCATTTCAACAGATGCAGAAAAAGCATCTGATAAAATCTAGCATCCCTTCATGATTAAAAAAAGAATTCTCAGCAAAATAGGCATAGAGGGAACATTCATCAAAATAATCAAAAGCTACGTATGAGAAACCCACAACCAATGTCATCCTGAATGGAAAAAAGTTGAATGCATTCTCTCTCAGAACTGGAACAAAGCTAGGATACCTACTTTCACCACTCCTATTCAACATAACAATGGAATTCCTAGCCAGAGCAATCAGGCAAGAGAAAGAAGTAAAGCATATCCAGATCAGAAAGGAAGAAATCAAACTATCTCTGTATGTCAATGATATGGTCTTATATCTAGAGAATCCTAAAGATCCCCCCAAAAGATGCTTGGACTTGATAAATGAATTTGGTAATGTTTCAGGATGCAAAATCAACACACACAAATCAGTAGCACTGTTACATAGAAATAGCAATCAAGCTGATAGTCAGATCAAGAACTCAATTCCAGGCAAATTCTTCAGGTCCCCTCCCACTGTGGGAGCTTTTCTGTCCTTTCAATAAATCCTGCTTTCTCACTTAAAAAAAAAAAAAAAACTCAATTCCATTTATGATAGCAGCAAAAAAAGCTAAAATGCCTATGAATATATTTAACCAAGGAGGTGAAAGATCCTTACAAGAAGAACTACAAAACACTGATGAAAAAAACTGTAGAAGACACAAACAAATGGAGAAACATTTCATGCACATAGATTGGAAGAATCAACATTGTTAAAATGACAATACTGCCCAAAGTAATCTACAGATTCAGCATAATCCCTTTTAAACTACCAATATAGTTTTTCACAGAATTAGAAAAAAACAGTGCTAAAATTCATATGGATCCAAAAAGAACCAAAATAGCCAAATAAATCCTAAGCAAAAAGAGCAAAGCTGGAGGCATCACCTTACCTGACTTCAAATTATACAATAAGGCTATAGTAACCAAAACAGCATGATACTGATACAAGAGAAGACACATGGACCAATGGAACAGAATAGAGAATCCAGAAATAACCCCAAATACCTACCACCAACTGATCTTTGACAAAGCAGACAAAAACATACACTGGGGAAAAGACACCCTATTCTCGGCGCTGGGAAAATTGGATAGCTGCATGCAGGAAAATAAAACTTGATCCCTATATCCATATACAAAAATGAACTCCGGAGGGATTAAAGACTTACATGTCAGACCTGAAGCCATAAAAAGCTTAAGAGAAAGCCTAAGAGAGACCCTTCTGAACATCAGTCTAGGCAAAGAATTTATGGCTAAAACCCCAAAAGCAAACACAACTAAAACAAAAATAAATAAGTGGGACTTTATTAAACTAATAAGCTTCTGCACAGCACAGCAAAATCATCATCAGTCATCATCATCAACAGAGTAAATAGGCAACCTACAGAATGGGAAAAGATGCTCACAAATGACATAACTGACAAAGGACTTTACTATCCAGAATCTACAAAGCGCTCAAGCAAATCAGCAAGAAAGAAGCAAATGACCCCATTAAAAAGTGGGCAAATGATATGAACGTTCTCAAAAGAAGATATATAAATAGCCAACATATGAAAAAATGCTTAAAATCATTCATCAGGGAAATGCAAATTAAAACCACAATGAGATAACACTTTATACTAGTCAGAATGGCCATTAATAAAAAATAAAAAAACCAATAGATGCTGGCTCAAATGTGGTGAGAAGGGAACACTTATACTGTTGATGGGAGTGTAAATTAGTGCAGCCTCTGTGGAAAGCAGTATGGAGATTTCTCAGAGAACTAAAAGTAGATCTACCAATGGGATCCAGCAATCCCACCACTAGGTATCTACCCAAAGACACCTCCATTCCTATGTTCACTGAAGCGCAATTCACAATTGCAAGATGTGGAATCATCCAAAATGTCCATCAACAGACCAGTGAATAATGAAAAGATGGTATACATACACGATGGAATACTATTCAGCCATCAGAAAGAATGAAATGATGTTTTCTGCAGCAACTTGGATGGAATTGGAGAACATCATCCCAAGGGAACTAACACAGGAACAGAAAACCAAACACGGTGTGTTCTCACTTATAAGTGGGAGCTACACTAAGGATCTACAAAGGCAGAGAGAATGGTATAACAGACATTGGAGATTCAGAAGGTGGAGGCAGGGAAGGAGTGGAGGGATGAAAATCGCCTACTGGGTACCATGTGCACAGGTGGGATGGTAGGTACCCTTAAAGCCCAGACTACATCACCACTATACGGTGCATCCATGTAACCAAAAACTATCTGTACCCCCTAAAGCACAGAATTTTTTTTTAAAAGTAAGGACATCTGAACACATGAACCTCAGTCAGGAGAATAAAATTTTTTAAAAAATCATTGTAAGCCCGATTTTTTTGGTTAATAGACCTAGAACTAACCTTTCTATTTTCCATTTTCTTATGCTCTATAGAAGCACTTCACCTAAATTATTCTTCTGTGGCGAAGTTTCTATTACTTGATAAATCTGCAGATGACTTCCAATTTGCCTCACAAATGTACTGCCAATTAACAATCATATCTGTTCATGGTAGAAATAAAGGCATGTAACTATGTCAGTGAAAACAATCTGGGAGTACTGATAACATTAATAAAAATTAGTATTGAGGAAATGAGAGTAATTTGCGGATAATAGTTCATATTGTGAGCATAAGTGAGTTCTGGAAAAAAGAAATTTTTAGACTCTAACTGCTTCAAGTCTATTCCAAATATCCCCAAATTATGCAGGAATGCCCTTATTAACTCTCGATGAGCATGTTTGTATGAAAACCATGCATTTTCCATTTGCAAATCAGATATGGAAACGTGAATACAGAAAACATGGTTTAGATGTGTTTATTCCTTTTTTCAAACGCACAACACATATGTGCCTAGATTCCTAATGTTAAGAATAAAGTACTTCTAAAACAAACTCTTATTTTAGGTGAAAGTTCAAAAACGTACATCAATCTCAAAAGCAGTTTTTTATTTTGGAAAGATGCAGGTCACAGCAACACCATGCGAATGTTGCCATTGACAACAGAGAAAAAAGGAGGCAAATGGCTGCAGAAAGTCATACAGTAGCACCAATGTTGGTGTACGGTCTCAGCAGAAGATGTGACCAGGACTCTGGCTTGTTCTGGAAAGTCTGCACCGCTGGCGAAGGTCTTGAGAGCAACACCAGAAATCAAGCTCAAAATCAAGACAGAGAGGAATTTTTGCCTGGGATCAGCAGTTCTTTCCAAGGCTGCAACTGTTCCAGTCTCCAAGTAGCCCTTCCCTTTCTTCCAGCTTGCCTTGGTGCCAGGTGCCTGGGCCATTGGGCTGAGACTCCACTCGTGTGGGCTGTGTGTACTTTGATGCCCATATTGGGGACATATGTCTTCCAGTGTCCCTGCCCTACGGAAACTTCTGTATGTCATGGCTGGAACAACAATTCCAGTCGTTGCTCATATCAAGTAATCTGTCCAAGCTATTGTTACCCTGACCGTGACGAACACAGCACTGGATACATTAGCAGTGGGATCTAACCTGGTTCTTGGACCATCCCCCTCCACCAGAGCCCCTTTGCCATGGCCCATGGCCTGCCATGACCCGGCACTGACTTGTGAGCTACAGACAGTCAAACTCCCCGAGATCTAGACATAAACAGGGTGAGCTCTCCTTGCTGCTCCCTTTCTAACTACACGCAAAATACGAATGCATATTTTACCTGCCATTGCAGTGTTTTTTCTTGCTTTGAGGAAGCAAAGCCTCACAACAGAATTACTGCCTTCCGTGTCACTGTCCAGGGTGTGAGCTCCCGTGGTGGACTGGTCTGCCATGAGGTGGGTGGAGTCATCTCTCCCATCCCTGAGAAGTGTCTGTGGTTCTGTGTCTGGGATGGAGACAAAGTCAGGTGCTTAGTGAAGAGAAACATCTGCTTTTCTTTTTTATTTCTTTTGTCTTTATTTTAGATTCAGAGGGTACACATGCATGTTTGCTACACGGACGTATTGTGTGGGGATTGGCCCATTCTTAAGAGAGTGAACGCTGTACCACTTAGGTAATTTCTTAACCCTATACCCCCTCCCAATTCCCTCCTTATTGGTGCCCCCAGTGTCTAGTATGCCCATCTTTGTGACCATTCAGCTCCCACATATGAGTGAGAACACGCAGAGTTTGGTTTCTGTTTCTGAGTCAGTTCACTTACTAGTGCCTATGAAACGCGGGCCCACGTCATGACTGTCTTCAGTGACTCTGTTAAGTCTCATGACAGACGTCCAGTTGACACCCACCAAGCCCCTCTGCTATCTCTCAACCCCAACTTGGAGACTTACTTGATCTCATTTTTGTTTCTCACGTTCCATATACTCTTGCTGTGTACTAACAGGGACTTCATACTGTGGTCACTGCTAACATCTTAGAGCGTATCCTGACACGCTCAAACATGTGTGACTCTAGTCTCATGACATTTCAGCCTATCAAGCATTAAAATTAACCCTGCAGATATTGTAATGAACATGGGACCTAATGACTATTTTTATATAATTCAATGATCATTTCTTAACAATACTATTTGTTAGTGAATTGCCCTCGAGCGAACATTCCTAATGGTGCTTCAGTTATCGAATGATATCACCTCCAGGCCACATGAGTGAAAGTAAGCTGAGGATATTCATCTCAGAATCTGTGAGTAGTCTGCATATAGCTATGGAAAATCTATATAGAAATATTTTCAAAACTTCAAGCAAGAAATTTGCAGTACTGCCTTTCATGTCTTTTATAAATCCAATATTATTTACTCTCCTCTCTTATTTATTTATCTGTGGCTTGGAAGTTCAGCATAGAGGAGGAGACAGAATTCCGTCCTCTCCATGGAAAGTTTAGATGAATCTGAATGGTTAGCTCTTTCTACACAGAGCAGGGCAGAGCTTTCTGGTTGCAGCCAAGTAACCCCTACATTCTTCAAGTTGGTTTTCTTACTCTTATTACATTTCTTCCTCAGTTTCTCTCTCTCTCTCTCTCTCTCTGTCGCTCTCTCTCTCTGTCGCTCTCTTTCTCTCTCATACACACACACACATACACACACACACACACACACACACACACATACTCCTGCATCTTATGTCCAGTCCTTTGGTAAGGTTCAATTCAGCCTCTGTGAGTTTATCCACTTGACACAAGAGAACCTCACTGGGCTTTGAGGAATGGCATATTCATTACCCAAATAAATTAGTCTAAGGAAAAATCTTTACTATCTAAAGAAACTAAAACAAAATGTGAAAGGCAATTGTCAAGACATTTACTTAGGTATAAATTATTCATATGCTCTGTTAAACGCCTACCAAATAATATACTCCCATCTAATGCTACTCGTAGGTTTCTAAAGCAAAGGATAGTTCAAGATGTCCAGGTGGCATAATATTTAATGCAAGCTCTAGACAGAGCCTGAGCAGTCCATCAAGTGAACATGAGTCTCCATTTTCTTGTCAAGAGGCACCCAAGGTTCACTCGTAGGCAATTTTGCAAGGCTTACTTAAAAAAAAAAACAACTTAAGCTGGATAAAAATGGGAGCCCTGTACCTTGCTGTCGGTAACTCAGAAACGCTGATGTAGCACAAAGACAGACATGCTGGGAGGATGTGCAAAGCCACGTAAATCTCAAGGCTCTTTTTAGCCACTTTGACAAAACAGCAATATCCCTAAACCTTTGCAGGCACAGCCAATCATCTATAATTCAGGAGCAAGCTGTCACAGGCTCGTGCAGAAACAACCAAGCCTGCCGGGGTTTGATCAACCACATTAAGTCTCCAGCTCACACTTACCTGAGTTTGATCTTAGCAGTCTCTGATAATCAGGGTGGAGGACATGGTAAGCCTTCTCGGTGCTGTTGCTCCACAGAATAATTTCTCCATCATAACTCCCTACACCAGACACGATGGAGAACAGACATTGCCAGAAGGTTAAGATAGAAAATATGTCAGCAGCAATGAGAAGGGGTCATTATCGATACATCTTCTACAGATGTTTTCTGGCACCTCGTAGGCACTCCTTCCGTAGTTTTAGAAATATGCATCATAATAACTGGCAGTTTTACAAACTTTGGAGCACGCAAGCCTCTCGGCACAGCCTGTGCAACAGGTGTGTAGGAATTATTGTCAGCTCCTCTTATGGGATGGTATTAAAGCATTCGGAACAAGGGCTTTGCAGTTGAACGAGCTGAGTGCAAGTCCTGGCTCTATCACTCAGCCATGAAACCTCGGGCTTGCTAGCTAACTACATGATGTCACAATGTTCTCATCTATAAAACAGGGCTAAAATTGTAGTTCTCTCGAAGGGTTATTGTGAAGAATGAAAAGTACTTAGAATAGTGCCAAGTATATTGTAAGGACTGAAAAAAATGGCGATTATTATTATGTTTTTAAATTACTGATTTAGGGCAAGCAGTCGAGAACTTTACATCCCTTTGTGTGTGCATGCATGCACATGCATGTGTGTGCACGTGTCTTCCCTGCACTCCTTCCCTCCTATAACCTTTATTGAATATTGCTTTCTCCAATCCTGATATTTTTCCTGCAGAAAGTCCTTTGGTACCACTCTTCACAGAGAACAGAGAAAAGCCCAAATAGTTAGGTTAGGTCCAACCAAGCCCGTTCTATGTGGGAGTGACTGCGTCTCCCTGAGGTCAGCTCCCTTCTGAGCAGAGTATCAAGGCTCTGCTCAGAAAAATGGATACTAAACCCTGTATTATCCTGGAAAGAGCAACCTGTGCAACCCATAAATTGATCAAAGGGAATGTCCATGGGAGTGTCAGCTGTCCATGGGAGTGTCCACCTTCTCCTGCACTTTTGAAATGCTTCACTTGCAAAAAGCTTGGCCAAACATTTTCATGTAGGACTGATGAGATGAGGATGAGTGAAGAGACTGTCTATCCACCAACACAATGGTATTTTATGACACTTTCACAGTAACAACCACACAGTCTTAAGAGTTCACTTTCCCTATCACTTTACAGGATGTGATCCTGCCGGCAGGAGTAGGGACTTACAATGGAGCTAAAGACACCTCTCAACTAGAGTTGGCCTCACTAGGAAGTAATCAGGTAAGTCCTAAAAACAATTGAACTTTAAATGTTGATGGATCAGTAAACCTCATATTGTAACACTTCTTAGAGATCCTCGATCTTTTTCTGTAAATTTTCATTCCTCTTAATTGATGACATTCTGGGTTCTGTCAAAAAAAATTTAGGCTGTCAAAATATGGACGTGAAAATTTCATGGTGCAATCTGTCTCTATAAATTGCTTTCTTTGGACAGAAATGATACAACAATTTTTTATCCTCTTTAATATGTCACATCAAAGCATGCCTATGGATCATTTTAAGAGCTTGGATTTGCAGACATTTTGTGAGGACAATCTTTAGCTAACATTATGTGGACTAAGTTATACCATAAGGTTAATATGTCCCTGTTATGAAACAGCTAAGTGTCCCCAAGATGTGATTTGTACTTAACAGCCCTAATGCTATTTCTGGAAAATGGACAATACAAATAAAAGCTAATATTTATTGATGAGCTTATTGTGTGCCAAGCACAGTGTTAAAACCTTGCATAGATAAACCAAAATATAGATATATTATTAGCCAGAGAAAACTATGATTTAATTTTTAAATAACTTGCTCAATATCAGGTTATTTATTACACTGTGGCAAGTATTAATAGTAGAACCAGGATGAGAAGCCAGAGTGCCAGGCCCAGGAGCTGAGGGCCATGGCCACTTATGGATCATGCTAGAAATATAAACAGGAGGAGCTAGGACTGTTTCTTCAGAGGTCTGTTCATTTTCAAAGTAAACAGTCACCAGAGCAGAGACAACCTGTAAAATGGGAGAATATAGTTGAGGAGTTAATATCCAAAATATTTAAGGAACTCAGCTCAACAACAACAAAAATCCAAATAACCTGATTTTTTAAATGGGCAAAGGATCTAATAGACATTTCTCAAAAGAAGACATACAATGGCCAACAGGTATACTAAAAAATGCTTATCACTACTCATCAGGGAATTGCAAATCAAAATTATAATGAGATAATATCTCACTCCAGTTAGAGGGGCTACTATCAAAAATTAAAAGATAACAAGTATTGGTGAGGATGTAGAAAAAAGGGAACACTTACACATTGCTGATGGGAATGTCAATTAGTACAGCCATTATGGAAAACAGTATGGAAGAATTAAAAACAGCACTATTATGTGATCCAGAAATCTCGCCATTGGGTGTACAACCAAAAAAAAATGAAATCAGCATATTGAAGAGACATTTCCACCCCCATGTTTATTGAAGCAGTATTTACAATAGCCAAGATATGGAATCCAACTAAATGTCCATCAATGAATAAGTGGATACAAAAAATGTGGTATATAAACAGCAGAATACTATTCAGCCACAAAAAAGAATAAAACCCTGTCATTTGCTGCAATGTGAATGAAGATAAACCCATAGGACTTTATGTCAAGTGAAATAAGCCCAGAAAGACAAATATCACTTGATCTCACTCACATGCAGATGTGTTCTCATAGAAGTAACAAGTAGATTACTGGCTGCCAGAGGAGGGAAGAGGGTGATGGTGAGAGATTGGCCAAAGGGTACGAAGCTGCCACTAGGCAGGAGGAGTAGGTTCTGGTGATCTCTTGCATGGTAGGGTAACCAGAGTTAAGAATCATGTATTGCATATTTCAAAATAGCTAGAAGAGATATTTTTTAATGCTTTCACAACTGAAGAAACGACACACATGTAAGATGATGAATATGGTAATTACCTTGATTTGATCATTGCACAGTTTATGCATGTACTGAAACATCATCTTGTAACCCGTAAATATGGACAATAATTCATACGTTAAAACAAGAAGTCTATTTATTTTGCAATTGAAGAGAGCCCTTTTGTTTTTTAAGTGAGTGACCCCAAACAAATCAAGCCATCACCATGGGTTGTCCCGTGAAGGTTCAGTTCACCTGTGACGAGAGTCTGCGGGGGCAAGAACGCAACACACAAGATGTCGTCACGGTGCTGCACTCCTCCCTTCCACTCTTCAGGCTGGACAAAAAACTGGTTGAAGTTTTGGGGTCGAAACACAGAAATGGCCCTAGTGAGAAGGAGACAGAATTTAGCTATGGATCTAAAGTTGGTGTCAATACCCACCTGGATGATGTGACTTCAGAAATCTAAGGGACAATGCTGCTCCAGATGTCGCCCCACTTCTCGACCACAACACTGATTTACCCCTGTGGCATTTTTGGGACTTGCTAGACCACAGTGCCCATTGAAGCCCAAAGCATCATGAAGAACTGCCATTTGTAGAACACCCTTAGCAAACTTTTTCTTGGATCCTCTCAGTAAATTTTCTGGTAAATCATGAATATTGACCATCAGAAGGTTAATTATCCTTTAACAACCATTAGCACCAAATGTGTGTCCATTGAGCAGATTAATAATTCATCATCACCATGACCCTAAAGCAAAGTTTCCCCACATGAGTGCCATGAAACCACCAAGGGTTTTGCAACAATAACAACGAAAAGATAGATGGGTTCATAAGTAAATAATGTTCGACAGTTTAAACATAATCCAAAGGATTTCTTTTGTCCAAGTTTCACAGGACATTTGGCATATTCACATTCCCTGAGGCATCTTCCAGACTTGCTAGTCCACAAAGCCCATTCTCTCGGAATCCACGGTATCTTGAAGACTACCATTTGTGGAACACACTTGGAAAATGCCACTCCCAAGAGGTGGACATAGGACAGATACATTTTGAACAGAAAGAACAGTCATAAAGAGGTCGGTATCTTGGGTGCTGATTATGAATTTGAGGACAAGTCAGGATGGGCAGAGAATGAAATGCCTGGCGCCCGGGGAAGGGAGGAGAGTAGACATCAAATTGTGGGGCATCAGTACTACCCTGTTTTCACTCCATCATCTGAGCTCTGGCTACCAGCCTATGCTAAGCCTCCCTTTCTTTCTAGGGCCATCCATGCCGCAAATGAGCATTTGCAACCACAGGCTTGGTGTCTTCACCCTCATTCTGTCTTCCTCCTCCCCAAATCTTCCTTCTACACCCCCACGCTAATACTCTGGTTGTCCTGCCAGCATTATTCCTTAGCCTTGTATGGAGGGGGCTTTCTCGTCCTCCTTGAAACTCTCATTTCCAGCCATCCTGTTTCTCTTCTTGCCTTCTTGATCTTTCATCCTCTAGGCTCTGTTTTCCATTCTCTTCCTTCTCTCACCCCTTTTTACACAAACATTTCTTATTGCCATTCCTCCACCCCTCTCTATCCACTCACGCTGGATTAGTCAGAGATCTGATACACCACCATGAGTTCCAAACTCTCTCCCATTCAAATGACTCTTGAGTTCATCTGCGTTCACAATCTTTGTCAGAGTTGAGTCGTTTTCACATGCCAGTGGACAGTTTTATATAATGCCTCCATCAGCAGCAGATCTGAACATAGCAAAAATCCACGTTTCTCATCTTCCCGCCACACCAGGCCTCCATCCTGAATTCCCAAATGTGGTTCATAGACCAGCATTCCAGCCTCCTGGGTGTCTTTCTCTTCCCCAGGCAAATCAAACACTTGGATTCTGCCTCGGCAATATGTGACATATGAATTCCTTCCCATTTTGCTGTAAATAGTCAATGACAGCTTCCTAGTCCGGTGCTCACTACCTTATGTTTGAATAACTGTAACAGCCTTGTGACCAATTTCACTCCTCCAGTCTACCCACCCATGGTACAGTCTTTATCCAGATGCTAGATTAATCATTCTACTCTGGAGTTTTTTGTTTATTCTACAGACAATTCTTGTATATATGCTCTATACCCTGGTGCTGCAGGGTATAGAGCCATGAGCATACAATGGCTGAAATGCAAGGTGAAGGGCGGTGAGCTCTAAAGAAGTCCTGATCAACTGTCACAAAAGCCCAGCATCCAAATCACGGAAGGCTGATACTGTATTTCAACTGGACCACCAAAGATGGGTAGGATTTGGGAGACGAGAGCACTCTAGGTAGAGAAAACTGCATGGAAAAGCAAGGCTAATACTCTATTGAGAAACTTTTACTGGTTTTCCATTCCCTACATGATAAAATTAAATGTAAAGGCCTGTTATTCAAGACCCAGTCATACATGGGTCTAATCTACTTTTTTAGGATTATTTCTCTCTATTCATCTATCCTTGCTTTTCAAAGTTATATGTGAATGCCCAACCAAATATTCAATAGGGGCACTGAGAGTTGCAGGGTTAATAGGGTACACCTTATTCAATGTTGATTTCACTCAAAAAGTTTGGGGGTAATAGTTTTCTATTGAAATAAAGATAGGCTGGGCTTGGTGGCTCAGCCTGTCATCCCAGCACTTTGGGAAGCCGAGGCGAGTGGATTGCCTGAGCGCGTGTGTGCGAGATCAGCCCAGGCAGCTTGGCGAGACCTTGTCTCTGTACAATAAAACAAATATTAGCTGGACATGGTAGCATGCTCCTGTAGTTTCGACTACTTAGAAGG